>NTHP01000178.1:12380-33918 GCA_003416845.1 Oplegnathus fasciatus | reverse complement strand
GCCGGGGGGGGGGGTGTTGTGTGTCATCACTTTAACCCTTTAATGTGAGTCCCTTCCTGTGGTGTTGGGTCCCTGAGACTGACAGCTCTCTGACAGAGTGAGTGGCACTGAGGTCAGGGGGCTTCTCCACAGCTCTGTCACCTCTGGGCTCAGTTGGAGAATGGCCACTCTTGGCTTGTCAGTGTTGTGACAGAGAGGCGTCGTCAGGAGCCAACTCTCCCTGGGGGCCGTGGGGCTCAGAGGGACAGGGGTGGAGGGTCTGCGGGGGCATCAGGGAAACCGACAGACACAGACTCTCCTTCATCGCTGCCTCCCCCTCAACACTGTCCTCTGAAACAGGGGGAGAGGGAGATGGGAAGAATCACATCTTTTGTCATTTATCCATTCTCATGGGATCACAGTTGACGTCACACCTGCACACACATGGCATACACGCAAACACACTCGTCTTGCAGCAGATTGGAAAAGGTTTTCAGTTTACTGCAGGGTGGGGGGAGATGACAAGGACTGCACAGCACCTGCCAGGGGCTTGAATATAGAACAAGCACACACAAAAGGATGGAAAAACCCTTGTGTCATAATCCAGGGCGAGCTTCCATTCAGGGAGCTGATTCAGGCATCAAAAAAATGACACAGTAACAGTTTTATTGGCTTAGTACAGAAGCCAATAAAGTCTCCTTACCTTTTTGTAAGTTTGACTGTGCAGATGTAAGGAGGTGGTACCTTTTAAACCTAAATGACATGGAAGTAAAGGCACTAAAGCTTCATTGTAGCTACCTAATGAATGTTAATTGTCAATCTTTCATTAAATTATGAATTAAAATAGAAACATTTTTTAACTTTTCTGCAGGTAAATACATTAATCATTATTATAATTATATCTGTACAACAGCTTTTCAGTTGATTTTCCAGAAAATGTACAATATCACATCATACATATATAATATCATGTTATAAAATTACATATACTGTGATAGAGGATTTTATCTATATTGCCCACCCCTATGTTCAATCACACACATTTAAGTTAAATAGCTAAATAGTTAAATGCACAACTCTCAGCTGAAATTTCCACTTTGGATTCAGGTTTTGCTCTATTTTCAGCAAACCCTGCTACTAAACTGCACTGCATGCTACAAACGAACAATGCCAAGGCCCAGGCTTCATTCACAATCATTGGCTTCCATTGTTGCCACTACTAATGTTAAGCTCTGCCCACAAATAACCAATTTACGTTTGTAGTAATTTATGTAATGTAAGGTCAAGCTCAACTTTGCTACAAACTCTTAGCGACCAACTTCCACGTATCACACCCACACCTCTGACACCACCTTGTATTTCCTTTCACATGCCTCATCTGCTTTGTGCCCCCATGGCACTGTGAGCTCCACAGACTAAACCATCCATTGTGTTTTATCTGCACCAGCTATGGTGGAGCTTGCTATTTCCTGTGGGCTTATCATCTGCTTCCTCAAATCTACTCCCATGTGCTAATCTCTTCCCACCCATACCTGTCCTAAAATAGGCCAGCTCAGAAATCCTTTAGTCCCTTTCTTTTTAACACTCTGGCAACAATATATTCACATCAGATGACAAATGAATTTCTAACCATTTGCTCTCAATTTCTGTGGCTAGATAATTTGTTACCTGGCTTATCGTGGACAAGAAGTGAATATAAAGGAAAGGAAGAGACCTCACCTATCTATAGATTGACATTTTGCATAGCAGATGTAAGTGGACGTAACCCAAGATGTGCTGATATCATAGCTAACACATCATAATTTTAATGTGGTTCGCTCCTTACCACAAACCTCCCTCCAGCCCAGTTTCTTTCTTGCTTTACATTTGCAGTTTCTCCACTGACTGTTTTGCCTGAGGAGCAACTGTAACCCATATTGCTGCTTCATCCTGCTGATGTATTTCCTCCATGACCAGCCTGCTTTTCCCTGAGGGAGTCCATAAAGGTTGCCCTTTGTGTGACCCTGTTCATTCTCTCTCTCTTGTTGCACCTGCCCTACAATATCCCTATACCTGGGTGCCAGCTCCAATTGCTGAACTACTTTGATTTGGATAGAGAAGGCCCTGCACCTGTGCTATGTCTTCAGACAACTTGAGCCTTATCTGTAACCTCACCTGCAAGGATTTTAATACCTCAAGAGCCACACTGACCTTATAAATCTAAGCATGTATCAGCAACTTTAAATGTTGCCTCATAATCTTGACCTTTCTGCATCCTCAGTGCCTACAGATTTCTTTTACAGAGACTGTCATCACCACAAAAACAACATCACTGTTCGCTTGTTAAACACTTAAAATGACCTGTGTAATAATGACTGTCCTCTTTAAGTAGCAAAAGCAGAAGTTGCAGTTGGGGTTGATGGGCGTACAAAGCCTGCAACTTTGACACCAGAGACTGCAATTGACATCCTTTCATCCACCAACAGTCAACATCGGTTTGTAGACTCTCCCTTTCTGACCTTATTCAAGTAGTTTTAGTTGTGTGAAGTTAACCATCTTTAATGTTGAGGTGACAGACAAGAAAACTCATATGAGTTGCTTTCGGAACAGTCAGAGAAGCGTTTTTGAGAGACACTGACAAACAACCTATTTTGTTGTAGAGACTTGCTGCTCGCACCTCACCTCCTCAGTCTGCCTGACACTGGGCGGCTTCTCTAAGGCCGCGTTCAGACCGACTTTATAGCCCTCCGTGAAAAAATGCAGCCCTCTCAGTCATTTGAATGGAGCCAGTCTGTCAGTGCAGTGGGGCTGCCAGTTCAAGGGGCTCTGGCAAAAAAAGTTGGGTCAAATTTTTCTGCAATGCATCACAACGTTATCCGGCAAGGTGCTGCACTGGCAAATCAAATACATGAAAGTGTGCATTCCTGGTAGATTACTTTGTACTATGAACTCGTATTTTTACTGTTTACCTCTCGATTGTCGTGACGAAAGATAAAATAGTTGCTGCTGTGATAACTTTCCAGAGTTGTAAAATCCTGTTTCTGAGTAGAGCGTTGTGCAGTGGGCTAAACTTGGCCAAAAAATATGTTTTTTTAGACTTCTAGGCTATATATAACCAATATCTCATTGTTGAAACAACTACATCGTGAACAACGTGAAGCAGCTCTTAACACAAAATTAAAATACGGTCACTGAAAGGCTGTTAAAACAATGGATGTGTAACCGAGACAAATAAAAAAACTGTCTCTCAGCATAATTTTCCCAGTTTTAACCTGGACATCTTTTGACCTGCAAATCACCAAACCCATGCCTCCCTCACTGGAGGTATATTGTTCATATACGCCCTGATGGATTAGAAGTACATCCCTTTGTGTTGCTTTTCTCCACCCAACACTCACTTTGATGTTTGAACGATTTCCAATGCCATTATAAAAGGTCGGGGTAAAATTGTAGTCCTGTGATCTGGCAAACTCTTCTTTTGTGAGTCATCATATCTAGAAAATACTGAATGCCCAGAACTCTGCAAATCAAAACCCTTCCACAATAGTTGATGTGTTATACAGCCAAAGGCATTAGTGAGGTCTAAAAATACCATATGGAGATCTCAGTTCTCCAGCTTTGCTAACTGAATTTGGTGCCAAGTCATGCTTGTATGCTCCAAGCATCTGAAAATGCCTGATATTCCAGGATTTTGCTGTGGTGTGTCAATTAACTGACTTGAAGTAACTGGACTGCCTTCACCACAGTAAAGAAAATCTTTGCTTATACTGCAAGCAAACAAATAAGTATAATCTGCGTAGCATGTACAGATTTTCATTCATGGAATACACTGCAGCTCTACGCCCTGATGTAGGAGTAAACTTTTTTTTTCAGGATGAGTGTTTTTGCCTACACACGAATCTCAATAAGGTCTCAAAAAGGTGGGTTTTAGTAAGCACATTAGAGTTTTGGCTTCTGAACAGAAAGACACCCATTTGAAGCATCATCTAAATGTGCACATGTATACTGTACCTGCATGCTCTGTGAGTAAGAAGCACATTTATTAGCATGTTGTGCAGAACCGTCCTGCCAGGAGGATCCATTGATTCTTTCATTATGAAATACTTCCTCAAAGAGCTGAAATCCCCCACTTGCCTCGATGTGTGGGGGTGAGGTGCAGCAACCTGCCTGCTCCTGTGGGAATGTGTTTTATTCACTAGATATTCAGTACGAATCCTCATGACATTACTCCTTTCTGCTCCTCTTCATGCTGGTATTTATTTGATAGTGTGTCACCTCACCTTACACATATGTTTAGTGTGATTAAATTTTTCCAGTCCCCGAGGACTCGGCGTGGTGGCAGGGGGTGTATAGGATTTGGAAACTTGGAAGCTTCGCCGTGCTGCATCAGGTTGCTGGCTGTGATGTGTATTTCGCTCAAATTCATGCACCCACACTCTTGACAGACACACACTTACCCACACACACACACACACACTAAGAATCGCAAAATCCTTCTCAGTCCTTCCAGCCAAATTAGTATCTTCTTTCATTCCAGGATGCAGATGTCTCTGAGTGAAATACCTGTGGAAAATCGCCATGATTGGGTTCATTATGTTGCCTGCAGTTAGCAAAGATGGAAATGAGTTTGGTATTTTAGGAGAAAAAATAAAATCTCCCTTCTCAAAATATCAGCTTGTTAGACTCAAGGAAGTGCTGCTGCCTGCCTGTTTTGGTACGTCTCTGCACTGCTTGATGAGGGGCTATGAATAAATTTTCTCATGACCCTGAGATAACGATGAACTCTGTTTTAATTGTCTCAGTCCATTAAAAATTATAATATGAATATATACTTGTCCCTCTCATCATGATACGGATCAATCTGCAGTAATATCCGCTCTTTCTTTGCTCGTCTGCGTCGCTTATTTCCTCTTTTATCAGCTTTTACTTCTGCTCTCTCTGTCTGTCTTCGGGGACCAGTGCTGCTGTGAGAGTCAATGGTCATCGTGATCATCCCCGTTATCCCTCCCTTCACACTTTACTCTGCACCAGAGGATATAGGAAAAGTGTGCCTGCCAAAGCGCATTGTATAAATTGTCAAAAGTGAGACCATTAATGAGACTTTGACACTGGCGGACATGACAAGAAGCCAGCTGTGAATTATTAATGAGTGGACCACTATTTGGGAATATTTAAGGCTAGTGAGGCCATGAATGAAATAGTTTTTTTCTCCCCGATTGCAAAAACTCATTATGCATGCACGTACCCTGAGGGGCTGTTCAGAGCACCTTTACCTTGCAATTTCTCTCTTGTTATTTCCAAATTACTTTCTCTTTACATAGCCTCCATTCTAATCTCCTCATCTGGTGGTGTGACAGATGGGGGGGGGGGAGCCTCAGCCTTTTCTGTATCGCTCAGACTAATGGTCCAACCGCTGGGCTGCTGGTGGCTTGTTTGGTGGTGTCAGTCTGGCTTTAAACCCAAATACTAGCAGAAAGGGGAAAAAATAGCTCCGGAAAAGTCTTGGAGGTATTAATTAGATCGTAAGAAGAATGTGTTTCCCTCGTTCATCCATCTTGACCTGTTTAACTGACCCATTTCTGCGCCTACCTACCTGTCTGCTGCAGTGTTGTAGATCTTGCATCAGAGGTGCTCAGGGAGAAGAGATCTGCATGAGGGGCTTTTTTGTTTTCCTGCTGGAGGACTCTCGCTGTCTTGGGCCGCCTCTCTGTGTACTCTGTTTTTCAAAGCACCTCGCCTCACCTTGCACTTTATTTCCATCAGAGACCTGCTGTGGGGAAAAAACAGCTCACTTTGAGTCTCCTTTGTTTGCACATTATTTCCAGCACAGAGGAAGAATAGGTCAATAAGTCACAAAACCACTACACCAATAAGGCACATGCAGACGTTGCAAATATGTTGTGGGCGCCCTGCGGACTGTTTCTACTCTATATGCCTAAACTTTCGCCTTTTACTTTTTACTAAGCTGTATATGAACTGAACAACTCCAGGTTAAAACAAAAGGGCCAATCGATGGATGGCAGAATGTTGAAGAGGCAAAGAAGCAGGAGCCCAATGGTGGTTCTGTAATTGGCTGCTCTCTTTATGATTTCTACACTAGTGCAGCAGCAGCAGCAGCGTTCAAGTGTCTGGGGGATGATGGTGCAACGTGCGCATCTCTCTCCTCTCCACTTGATACCTCTGTAGTGATTAAATCTCTTGAGACAAGACTGCACTGTAGTAATGGCACAACACCACTGTGAAGACAGTCTACAAGAAATTACTGGTAGAGATCCCAAAGGCCAAAATTTGCTGTTTTCTTTTCCTTTGGTGTCCATTGTGTCGCTATGTTTGCGTTGTTTGCGTGCTCAAGACTCATGAATTTTACCTGATGGAGGTCTGAGGACCGAAACATTGTTAATAAAGTGAGTACAAGTGATCGATAGTACGCGGGAGTTTTTGATTCAACACTCCTCCACAGTCCTCCATCAATAAGACTTCCTGGTGTGCAAGAACTTTGTTGTAATTATCACCTGTGCTCAAGACTAAAATCACTCAAAGCGGCTATAATCAATTCTTTTATAATAACAATGGTTCAAATGACTGTGTAATGTGAATGTTGTTGCTTGAAGTGACGACCAGTGGGTTTTCCAATGCACAACTGTACTGTTTTGATTCACTCATTCATTTTCAGGTCATTTTCAGCTACAGGAGGCAGCTGTTTTCAGCGAAAATGCTCTAAAAACCAACTGTACACTACTGTAGAAGTATACTGAAGACAAAAGATTTAAGAGAGCGCTAATCAAAGTTGAGTGCTACTCAGACTGCAAGTCAGCCTTTGAGAGCACACAGGCACATTCACAAGAGCAGAACTAGATTTGTGCGTGAGGGAGGACAGAATCGTGAGCGAAAACAGACGATTTGAGCATGTAAGAACTGAGGCGGCTATGTAAGTAAGTAAATTTGCCATATCAACTTTATAAGGTGGTGCCATGTCAGCGTTGTGTTCACAGCTTGTTTAAGTGGCTCTCATGCAGCCAAAAGATCAGTTATTGCAGGTTTAAAGGATAAATCATATTCTATATTTTTTAATTGTCAACAAATCCCATGAAAAGACTAAAGGTAATAATTAATTCATCCTCCTAACAACTATTGCCTGTGTAGCTAAAACCTCATAAAGCTTATTCCTCTGTGCCATACATAGACCTCCACTGTTGTCCAAAAACTATTTATATCTATATATTAACATGAACATGGGCATTGTAGTTTATTTTGAAGTGATAGCTTTACTAGCGCAACACAAAATAGTCCCTAACTAATGCACTATTTACTTCTTTTTGAGTGATGCACAATGCCCAGCTGTTTAAGAAATGATTAGCCTTTTAAAGTATGTTTTCATGACACGTCTTTTTGAAAGTTAACATCTTCATAAAAGAGTGAATGCGCTTTGGGTTTAGAGCCAACGACAGGTAGGAAAGGCTGGGATTTGTAGAAAAATCTCAAATATTGCCTGCCTTATCCTTTCGCACTGAGTGCTATTTCTGTGTAAAATCAAAATGGAAAAAATAAGGAATTGTTACTGAATCCAAGTATGCCAGCTTGGTTTATTTGTACTCTAGGGAATTTGGATGTAATACAGAGTTATGTAACAGGCAGAGATTGGGGCAGAATGCAGCACAGAAGGCTGTCTTGCTGTGGAGTGATGTCAGTTGCATTGTTCATTCATGTGCCTCTCTTTCTCTCCGAGCTGCTATCCTTCTAACATCCTGGTGGCAGGCATCCCAATATCCCTGGTTGAGCGTAAGGGATTCACATACACACTTGGCAGAGGCTTCTACTCTCTCGCTGTCCCTCTTTCTCTGTTTCTTAACAGCTAAAGAAACAGAACTCAAAACACTGTCAGGTTTGGAAGTGCTCCTGCCTAGTCCCTATTTTTAGGCTGGCAGTGATACGGCACATTTCTGTTCTGCTTTATGCATTTTCCCTCCTGTCTAAAATCTATACTGGTGCAAGGAATCTTTTTTTTCTTCTTCCCCACTCTTGTCATCTCTGTCTTTCTGTGATTTTCCTCTTCTCTGCTGCTCTATTTCTCTGCCTCGTTCTCAACGGCTGCCAAAATAGAAAATTAGGCGAAACTTAAAAGGAAAAAAAAATCACTAACGATGATATGACTCACTTAGCCTCAACAAAACATACAGCGCTAACTCGCCATATTGTGAAGTGTCTTGAATCTGTCAGTATAATTAGAATCTCTTCGTAGCCATTACTCGGCTCAGCAGTGGCTGTCACTGTCCCATATTTTATGCTTTATTTTTCTCTTTGTCTGCCCCGTGAATCACATCATCCGACTTCCTCTCCTCCTTGTTGTAGGTTGTGGTTTGGTGACCTATTTGTTGGCATTTGGGGAGAGTAACATTTTCTAGCTCGTCACATCTTTGCTTCTCACAGACGTCATTGATTTGCATAGGTGTCTCTTCACTGCCACCACTGACTCAGTACAAAGGACACCTTATTATTCAGTCTGTATGGTTTCTATATAAAACTGTATCCAGAACTGACAGGTCTACACTGTTGGCGGGAATGTATAAGCACTGATGTTTGATCTGTTATAGAGAATTTATATGCTGATGCCACTATATAGAATAGAAAGTTGTCTACGGCTGACTTTTTAATGTTTCCAGCTGACTTGTTTCAAAACGAGAACCCTGTAAAACGGGTCTTAAAATTTAAATGTGTACTTGATGGCTACATATACATATGATATCATGCTAAAGCTAACAAGGCACATCGTCAGCATCCTTATCAGCTTATAACAATGTAGAAGACATAGATTGCAGGTTGTTTGTATGTAAAAGTTTATAACATAACCTTGTCTGGCTGCTTAGCTTACATACTTGTTGGTATTTATAAACAAATGTTTTTTTAAAATACGCAATTTAACCCAAAACTAAGGTAGTCAGTTAATGATGTGCTCCTTGGGCTTGGAGGTAAGGCTGGGTTAGGTTACTACTGCGGGTAGTAAGCTCATTATCTTGGCATGCTAACTTTACAGCTTATGTCAGAGCAGATGTTCAATTAATTCCTTACACTTTTGCTCTTGTTTTCGTGGTTTTGGAAAGGTTAAAACAAGAAATCCAAAGCTTAACAAACCTGGCCTGTGGCTGAGCGATGATTGGACAATTGCTGTTGGGGGGAGGGGTTTAGCGAATGGTCAATTGATGCTATTTTCACACTATCATGCCTGGGGATACAATAATTAATGCCATGGCCATAACAATATTCCCGTGCAAGTTCCAGTAAAGTGCCACAAAGCCGAAGTGCTACTGTATAATGATGATGATGAAAGCGGTAATCATAATGATATGAATGAAGGCTAGAAAATGTATTGTTCAGAAATTCATTAACCCCCTGGCTCATATTTATATTCTTTCAAAGAAGCTAAAGAGAGAGTGGAGTGTCATTTCAGTTCCTAAGCGCTGGAGCAGCACAGTTGTTTTATTAATAAGGAGGTCGTTCATTTATAGAGGGGTCCTCTGGCTATTAATATTGGATAGACATAAAAGACCAAAGAAATTAGATAAGCTACTGATATTTGAAAGGCGAAATGGAGCATGAAGTAAAAGATTGACTAAATTTACATCTCTCAGTGAGGCCTATAAATATTTTTTGGGCTTTTCGTTACGGAATAAACTGATGCTAAGTTTTCACATGGATTAAAGTACAAGCAGCTGATGGTCAGGAGCACAATGACCAAAGACTTAACACTAGACTTAATATTACTGACTTGGAAAGAGTCTTATTTGTTAAGAGTTTGTAAGAGAAGAAAACCTTTTATTCTGTTCCTTCATGTATAATGACCTTTAAATCTTTTAAACCTCAGTGACCCACCAGTGGGCCAGTCAGTACAAACTTGTGCTGTGCAGCCAAACATTGTTTGAACTCACAGAACATTATTTTAAATTCCAGTGGAGATCCCAAAGTTTACAAAGATACAAAACATGTGAGACTAGATTTTGGGGGTAGAGTAATGCACAAGACATCAGGAATATTTCCATTAAAAGAGTCTTGGGTTATTTCGCTAAGTGTAAACCTCATCTGGCTTCAATAAAGAACTGGAACATGCTGATACAGAATATACTGTATATGCAACAGACTGGGTGTCTTAAAGCTATTAAGGGAAGCAAGAGTTTATTAGGGTGTTGAAAAGGTAATCCGTGGCCTGAACCCACACCCCTGAGAGAGTAACTGAGACAAATAGAGTCACATTTTCCTAATATAGACAATTGAGTGAGCTAGCGTTATACTGTGCTGACCATAAAGACATCTTCTCTTTACGCTCTGTCTGAAACTCTGTAGCGAATTACACTTGTATCTACTTAAACGAAAAGTTCAGAAATATGCTCATTTGCTTTCTTGCTGAGAGTTAGATGAGAAGATCAATAGCACTTTCATGTCTGTACGCTAAATATGAAGCCAGAGCCAGAAGTTGATTAGCTTAGCTTAACGTTAAGACTGGAAGCAGGGGGAAAGTAAAGAAAAAAAAAACATCCGCCTACAATCTCAGTTCTAAAGCTCACTATTTGACACGTTGCATCTCATTTGTTCAAACAGAAATGTAAAATGACAAGTTGTGTTTTTTTTAACGGGAATTACGGGGCGGAACTATTTGTTGATATGGCGCAGTGACTTTCTGGTTACCCGGCAACCTCACGATGACAACAAGGTTCCAGGAAGTCACTACTTTCTCTACCTACAGTAGCCTAATATTGTCATTCTGTTTCTCCATACTGTAATTCTACCAGTTACTTCTGTCTACTCAGTATACATGGCATACTGTAGTGCATGTCTGTCCGTGACACGTTTTATTTTTTATTTGTGATTTTGGGCAATTTTTTTTAAACCATCAAGAATTGTTTTATGTGTTAATGAGTTGTGTAAGAATCCTGCATTTGAAAGACTTAATGCAACATCCTTATTTCTGCAGAGATTTATCAGAAAGCATGGATTTATTGATTTGTCGAAGAGGTGATAAATTGGGTTGAAAGGTGACAATTTTTTTAAATGTCAGCGCCGTTGAACTACATTTACACGACTATGTGTCAGGACCTAACACATACATTGCAATTTAGTCATTCAAATGCTGTTGAAACAACCTAGAGGTCTAAAAACATCACTGACTTGCCATTTACCAAAACCACATTTACTGGGAACGGTCTAATGAAGTGTTGACATATCACAGTAGAAAATCCGACATTTTAATGGCTGCTTTATCTCGTTTTTGGCTTAAGAATGAACCTCGTTAGCCTTCGTAGTTGAATTGTGCTCCGACACCTGCTGCTGACTCGTACTGCTGTCCTCCATCGCTGAGTGGTTGAGAGTGCGAGCAGGTGGAAGAGACAGGGAGTGTGCTGAAATGCCAGTAGATGGGGAGTATTCGCTCCAAAACAGAGTAGAGGCCAGAAAATGAGTTCTGAAAGCCAGACGCCTCAGCACCTGGTGAAGTAAATGTTGAGTCATTTGTATCTATCAACGACCCTATCAAAGCCTCAAAGTATAGCTAATTAGCACTCTGGGACAATTCCTACTTTCTCCCCTTTAAGTGTGCATTTGTTGCAAAACACTAGTCTGCAGTGCCAGCACATTGTCAAAGTGGAACTCACTCACAGTTACAAGATCGTGGAGGCACCGCAGACGACACTTTGAAAAATTGCAACGCCGATGCGTGATGATACCCTGCGTCACAACTGCTCTGTTCAATTTCATGCCCACCGAGCACTGAAGCAGGTGCTCGCAAGTCCACTCGTGTATTTGATGCCATGGGCAACTCTCCAGGATTCTGTTCACCTGCCTGTCTGTGAGAGCTCAGTCACCCCCGGTAGACACACACACACCCCAGGGCGACGAGCTGTCCGCTGACATACAGTCAGCTTCATCGCTTTTTAAAGTTTTTTTTTCTTTTTTTTGCAGCACATCTGTTATCTATACATGGATGGATTTCTGGTGTCGAAATGTGTGTGTATACGTTTCCAGCAGATGTGCTACAGGCTAAATTTGCAGACAGTCTGTTAGTTTTTCTTGAACTTATGTCACCGGAGGCCTCTTTTACACGGAGGAGATCACAGATTGGTTAAATAATAAAAAAACGACTGTAAATGTTTGCTTTTGTTCATTTGACAACCTTTCATTAGAAACTGCCAGTATGGCAATATATTTGGTTGTATAATAACTACAAGGCTTTTAATGGGTCGAGAAAAGTCACTTTAATTATTCCTTACACTTTCATTTGTGGCTGAGACAGTTTCCATTTGATATTTGTTTTAGCTTCCTGTATTCATCAGTGCCGTTACATTGCTGCTATGATTTATGCCTGTACAAACAAAATTTACTAATTCGACTAATTTCTCACAGGCATTTCAGGAGCACACATCAGAGAGGACGGCTGATTGCAATGAGTTATGTTTGGAAATACACAACATTTGTGCCAGTAACACAACATCACCGCAAAATGAAGAACGACTGATATCATTCACAAAAACATGAAATAAGATCTGGGAGGCATTTTTCTCAAAACATATTAACACGCGTAAAAAGTGATCATTTTCTATAGAAGCACAATACAATGCGTGTAAAGGAGGTGGAGCAAAACGCCATCGCTCCATCACTTAAGAGAAAAATGGCTGCAAACATAAAGCACATTGCAAACTGCATTTACAAAAGGGTAAATTTCACACAATTGTTGCTACTTTAATTGCATCATTAATACACATTACACATTTTGTATAAGGCGTCCCTTGTTCTTGTCCCCTGGGAATCGCTTCTCGTAGTCATGCTTACTGTTTGCCACAGATGCCAAAAAGCCAATTATCTCACCAAGCCTTTCATTAAAACTAAAAGGGAAAAAAAGAGAAGAAAAGAAGGAAAAAGTGAATTGAGTGAAATTGCCGTTTGCCTCCCTCTGGCCAGTGTGGAGCTGCCAAAAGGGACGGTATTAGCTCACATTTTGTTTTTTTTAACACGAGTGAGTTTAATTGGGAAGCAGTTTCATCTGGGGGCTATCAATACCAAGGCCTGGTCAGCTTGGGAGGCGATGCGCTGGCTTGTTCTGCGGGGGTAATTTCATTGGGATCGTCTACAATTGGCTCTCCTGCCTGTTTCCATTACCCTCAAAACTAGTGGAAAAATAAACAAGGTGAGATGTATGAGAGAGTGTGGTGAAAGAAAAAGCCAAAGGGGTGTTACAAGGAGTTCCTGCAGTTTGGCTTTTACGGTTGGGCGAACAGTGTTTTAACAGAAAATGCGTGAAGTTGCTTCTTTTTTGAAGGGAGCAAAGTTGGTGTCAGAAATGTTCCTCTCTGTTGATTCTGTGCATGTACTTGTGGATTTGGGAGAATAATTACATGGTTATGCAGATGTCCGCTAGATAACCTTGTGAGGAGATTGAGAAAGATATCTAAATATTGAAAATATAGAATAAACATAAATATAGGTAACATTTCAGTTCTTCACTGTGACAATAAAGACAACATTCTCTAGTCATAAAATCCCTCGTCCACTTTGTTTCCAGAATCGTCCCTCGCTGTCATCGATCAAATGCAGTCGGTGCCATCTGGGAGACTTACATAAGTTCTGTGAAACCCGCCTCTTTCTGCAGCTTCCACTGAACGTGCAGCCTCTCGCTAACAAAGATGCCTCACTTCAAAGACGTTTCTGGAAAGGACTCCAGGCCCAAAGTGTCTTTCTGTCCTTTCTACACTTCACTCTCAAAACAAGCAACTGTTGCACGTGAAATGCCGCATGTCTAGTTTCAAAAACAAGAGATACTGTATGTGTGTTTTTTTTTGGGGGGGGGGGATGCGGATACGCTGCACACAGAAGGAAAAAAACCAACTGATTCAATCAAATAGGAATTAAGACGTGTTTGTGTCTGTTTCACACTCCAGCTGTTGGCCTGTGTTGAGGAGGCAAAGCTAATTAATTCAACACAATCATAATGAAGTTTTATTATCGTAGTTTTCATGCAACACTATCACTCACGCTGCTGCTGTGAAATCATTCTTAATATTTATTTTTCTTATACTGTATTTCAAGATCTGACTTCTTTGGCATTTTATGGGTACACATTTAAAGCATGGCTGTGACAATATTTGGCTAAATGTGGAAATGTTTGTCTGATTTTCAAAATCTAATTAACCGATATGGGTAATTCAGAATAGCTAATTGGTCTCCTAGAAACTTTGTAATTGCAATTTTAAGACACCCTCTAAACTGGCAAAACATTTAAAAACCTCTCAGCAGTTGTTTCTGTTACCATCTGCTGGAATAATATTTTCCACAATGTGAATGGCTTTCTTGAAGCTTTTAACAAGTAGGGTGCAGACTGCCGAATGCGCTCGGATCATTAAAAAACAAACATGTCGAGAACATCTTTGCACCTGAAGATGTGTACAGAAAGCACAATGAAGCTATTAGAAGACACTGAAGTGTAGATATCAGCGAGGCAGATGTGGCCTTCAGGCGTCTTTAGCTTTTCATCGACTGCAAAGAGGAGGCAGAATGAGTCCATAAGAGCTCATTCTTGTTTTCTGTGGTGATGTATGCGTCCAGTTAAAACAACTCACATCTGCTGCCATTTGGTGAGGGACTCACACCCGTTTCGAAAATGTCATTTGTTCTCTGCAGTGCACACGTGGATCATTAATTGTATGAGTAATTGGTTTTATGTTGAAGGTTACCCAATACACAATGGGTGTCCTTGAAAGGATGGTTATCTGTCTGAAAGCTTTAGCTCCTGATTACCTGCTCAATGCACCGGTGACAGATGGATCAGTACTGGGGACTGCAAAACCTAACTCTCACTAGTTGCATCAGCTAATCGCTAACTTTGTCGGTCTGCCATTTGGTGAAGGTAGTGGACAGTGAGTTTGTCAGAGCTTACCCGTTAAAAACAGCTGCCTGTTGCCATGGGAAACAAAGCTGATGAGTTATGAGAGGGAACCAAACAGACAATTTGCAGGATGTAAAACCAAAAAAAATTAGCTTTAAAGATGCTAAAACACTGTGGAGCCATGGGTAACCACAGAGTTGGGTGATAATTCTCTGTGGTTTCATCACTATGAGCAATCCCTTTCACATTACACACAGTCTTTTGACCCATTGTTAATATGGAAATATTAGTTAGTGCAACTTTAAAACAACCTATATTTATGTTTTCCTGGCTATTGTATGTCAGGACCAAAGGCGTAAGTAGCCTTGTTCTAGAGCTACAAATACTCTTGTTTGGGTTGATGGTTGGATCAACAAAGCTCGTGACTTAAACACAGAATGCTGCTGTTCACATCCCATCTCCTACCAAAAGTCAAAACTGGTTTCTTTTCACCATGACCACAAAGTTTCCCTGTTTTGGAAGGCACTGACAAATGATGTCTCCCTGATGATACCCCTATCAGATGAGAAAATACATATGGGATCATTTTGGAAGGCAACAACAATCAACGCTTTTTGTCATTTAGGTTTGAGGACTAGTGGCCACAGAAGACAGGAATTCTTACATTTTTTACAGTTACTCCTCCCTCCCCAATGTATTTTCATGATGGCATCTCATTAATTGCTTCCTGTTTATTTATCCAAACTACTAGACCTTATTTGTATCACTGTGGAAATCCTCTGACATTGGACTCCCGGGCCCAACAACGGCGCCTCAGCATATAGTGACAAAATTATCCTAAACGATTACCCACTAGTACCAATTATAGGCACCCCAGAGTGCTCTATCTGCCTTTTTAATGCCATAAATATTTCCCTTCATAAAACTTCAGGCAACATGGGGATAGGCCTCACTTGAAAAATGCATATCAAAGGAATGTGTCCCTGAGAATGATGAGGCACCATTACTCTAGGAGGTAATATATCCTCTGATCATGAATTTGCATCAGTCTGTATGAGATGTGTGTGAGACGTTGTCGACAAGAAGGCAAAGCTGAGATTTGACTTTTTCATAAGCATCCGGCATCAGAAGAGGGAATGACGCTTGTATGATGAATTGAAAATAACAGAACCCAGGTCACATTAGGTTTGTGGCAAAATGTACTTAAACATTCAACTTACTGATGCATGAAAATTATTGACATTATTTAAATGAGTGCCTCATATTTTTGGGGATTTGATCAAATGAGTGTTGTATCAGCACAGTGCTGTGATGGGTATTTCTCTGTGAAATGCTGATTCGTTCATTAGGAGTGTCTTGCAGCAGGATGAGGAGAGTGTGTGATTGATGGCTATTGAGAAAAACTAAATAATAAGAAGCAATAAGAGTTCCTTTTGAGCAATATACACCCATTATTGTCTGTTTTTTCTGCGAATGCTCAGTGACAGTTCCATGCTGTGACACACGCTTGAAACCAAATGTAACCAAATGTAGTACTTTGACCCTAATTTACATGAAAGATACCACAGCTGCATAAAATCTGTAAAATCTGTAATTAGCTTTTACACCCTCTGCATGTGTTAAATATTCAGTTAATTTTTCTGTTATGTTTTTAAGGGAATTCTTGTAACAATTCGGCTAATTTGTGCTAGTCTCTTCACACATCATCAGTGGTATGAACTGTAGCACTGCACACAGAGGTGTTGCTTGGGTTTACGTCACCAACCTGTACCAGATACCTGCCCCTCATTCCTTTATCACATAGTACATATACTGTACTACTGGTACTATATATGCTATGATCTGCACTGTGCTCTATGAACCCATTTACACTTCACGTCACGTCACTTTATGTGTCTTGGACACATCGGATAGCTATCCGATCTCAAAAAAGCTACGTGTAAATGCATCTAAGAAGCATCCAAGATGGACTGAAATGTGATTGCTCACGTTCTAGCCAGATGAAGTCTCACCTGGATACGAGAACCCTGAAATGACAAGTATAAATAGGACCTTAGTGGTCCAGCCATCATTCTGCCTATACTGCTTATGGTCCCAGCCGGTTTTTGGTTTTTGCTCACCTGCCTTCTCCGCTTTTGGGCTGTATGCTCTCTTGCTGACTGTCTACCTGTTGCGGACTGTGTGTTTTACCTTACCTGGCCTGCCTCTTTGATTTGTCACAGCTATGGTCTTCTTGTCGAGGTAATGGTATGAATTGAAGGTGGTGTTGTACAGTTCTGCGAACTCTTGACACACAGAAAATGCTTTTTGCTAAGCTTTTTGTACATCACGACTCACTTCCAGGTAATATCACGGGCAGCTGTCATCTTGTTGGTTGCACGGTTAAAAGGTCACTGGCAAACACGGTCAAAGTTGAAACAGACTGAGCTTTGACAGAAGTGGCGAGGTGTAAAATTTAGGCAGCATGCTGCATCGTTCATCGCCTTTACTCTCTCCATAAGAAAACAATGACTCACACGAGTGCAAAGTGATTCTGGCACAGATCATGTGCAGAAGGCCTTAGAAACATGTAGATGCTGTTCATAGTCCTAAAACTGATAAACTGTGTTTTTGGCATAAAAATGGAAAAAATCAAAGTTTCTGCAATGCCTTGACACACACTTTGATACTAGCCTCCTTGAATATGAAACAGAATGGGACAAAGACATAATGCCCTGCATCCTCATCTATTCTTTTCTATTGTATTCTAGTTTATTCCACTGAAGTGTCATCTCTTCTATTCTTTGTCTTCAATGCTGTCATGCCAGAGGTTTTATTTGGGTAATACACTCCTCTCCAGGTGAAGACTTTTTCAAAGTGGACTCTGCCGCAGTACCATTGCAGCTCAACTGACAGTCTGGAAACAAGTATGTTGCAGATAGAGAGAGAGGGAGAAAAAAAGAGGGAGCCAAAGAGAGATACAGAAGACGGGACGCAGCGATATAGTCTTAAGGTGGGGTGTAAGTGTAGAAGAGAGACAAAAAGATGACTGGTGAGAGTTTATGTGTGCGTGTGTGTGTGTGTGTGTGTGTGTGCATGCGGCTGAATGTGCGTCTAATTCGAGGGAGAGGGGAGACAGGCAAAGGGGGAAAGGAAAGAGAGAGAGAGAGAAAGAGTGTAAAGCAAGAGAATATCCCCTCCACCCTCGAGTGAAACCTCAACTGGCGTGTTGTGCTGAATCTTAATGGACTCTACTGTCAGATATGGGGATTTTCCATCCAAATCCCCAGACATAAAGGACACACACACACACACACAAACACACACACATTAATGAATTAGTGAGGGAGGGAGAGCACCCTGAAGCCAATGAGGCAGATACCGTGTTCCACAAACTGTATTTATGTGCACAGAAAATACGAGAGAGAACGTGGTGATAACACATTTTATCAATCAATATCTTATTATCTACTACTGATAGTCCATTACCTTTGCTGTGTGGCCAGCAGAGATAGGGTTTTATCACACTCATCAATCGGCAGTGAAAATGAATTCTACTTCATCTTGTTTACATACACAAACACGCACACGCATGCACATTTGTGAGTGAGTCAGCGTGGGAATTGTAAGCATCAACAATCTGAGATTCAAGTGTAAAAGTTGCTTTCTGTGGCACTTTTTCCAATATTTGCAGGAGCCAAAGGGTGGTACAGTGGGGAAATATGCTCTCTGTATGATACAAACATACACTCTTCGTTCTCACTGTTCGTTCAGCTGGCGTTGGTGTCTTCTCTGTTAAAATCACTGCAAACCTACAGAGAGAGTGAATGTAAATCATTATGATTTAGCTGCACAAATATCTTTGCTTTACAGTTTTGTTGTTTTCTTATTTGTAACACACTTTACACCGAAGCATTTGAGAAAAATATCTGTTAGTAAAGGGAGATTTCCTGCACAATTCATTAGACTCACTTGTTTCTGGTTAATTTTCATTTTCCCTAATGCAAGTGTTGTCATTTGGAGTGACTGCTGCACAGTCAGGTTCACTTGTCAGCCTACTAATTTGAAGTATGCACTTCATATAAAAGAACCTTTCATCCTCGATAAGTGATGTAATTATGTAGAAGTCAGGACAGACTCCTGGATTGTTAGAGGTAGCGATTTCCAAAAGTCTGAGAAGAGGGTTGACCGAGGCATTTGACTCCCAAACTGCTCAGTGGACAATAGATAAGGCTGCAGTCGTTCTGGGCAACTTCTACATGTGAGTGTATCTAACTGTGTGAGTGTGGAAATACAGCTGAGTTCCTGGATACACATGCAGTAGATACAACAGAGGAAGAACTGGGTAAAGTCATTAAGGATGTGGTTATATGATTTATTTAATAAGCTACAATATAAATAACTTGGCTACATTAAAAAAATGAACACAGCAATTGAAGATGTCCTTCTCCATGTATTACGTCGCAATAACAGGCTACTGGAGACAACTACTTCTTTAAAACGAAACAGCAGAAATAAATTCTCATGTTTCTTAAACAGCACGTCAGCAAATAATTTATTGTAAAGGAGTGAAAAATGTTATTTTCAGAAGAGCAGTGTAGACTGGGGCAGTAAACATACATACTTGTAATGTGGCACTCCTACAGTGCTGACATCTGTACACTACACCATTTTACATAATTCGTCACTGTCCAGTGAAAACCATGTAATTCCAAATTTGGTGATTTTGAATTTTTCAGATAAGCTATAGGATAAAGTGTTTCATTTTGGGTTAAAATGATTCTAGTACTTCTTAAACTAAATAAATCATTAAAAAAAAAACCCACTGGATTATCTGAAAAATGCATTGTCACAAAGCTGAAAACAGGGCAGTATTCTCATAAAAGGTTGATGTTTTGGAGATACTGTAGAGGGTTTTCACAGGACAGCAACAATCTTTTACATTACATTTTTATAGTATCTTGTAGAGGGCATATCAAAACTTATTTAATGACGTAATATACTCACCAAGTGACACAGCTGTTTAAAGTGGCAATGAACAAGTTTTTTGCTTCAACTTATCATTACACACTTAAAATACAAGCCTATATAACAAATTGCACAGTGCAGACAACCAAAGCAAAGACAGCTCTGAATAAAAACAAACTCTGGGAGTGAATTGGTCTATCATGTGGAGACGGGGAATGAACTGTGGGACGCTTCATACATAATTCAGAGACTTGTCCTGACATATACCTGTTTCCTAAAAACTAAATTGAACATATAAGGACACTATTGTCAGGTGAACAATATTTTATTCTTGGCATTGCGGGTATTTGAATTTTTCTTAATTTTAACGCCTTCCACCTTAAAACTTGGTTGATTTGCCTGATTAGTTTAAATCAGTTAAAATTTGAAATTGATCTCTCTCCATTTACAGTATTTGCAATGTTTAGGAATAATTTCCTGGTTTAGGACAAGTTGAAATATCTGTTATTAATACTATCTGTGGCAATTAGCTAAAGTTAATAGAGGTTATATGTATTTATTTTTTTTAAAATATTCATTTAAAATATGCCCAAAATCTACAAACATTAGTTTATTTTAAGTGGGGACCATTTTCTCAGCATAAGCAGCAGATTTTCTCACTTCAATGTAAAACTGCAGTTTGGTGTGGAGCACTGAGCAATCAATAAATGCATTCAGAAATAAGTTTTTCTAAGATTTTCTATGTCAATAGTTGCAAAACTGCCCTACCGTGCCCTCATTAAAACAGCCAGAGAGGGATTTTGCTTCCTGTAAATAAGGCAAAACTGTGACAGTAGTAAGGAAAGCACCGCTTCCCTCCCTCTGAAGTTGAACGCTACTTCTGCATGTTGATGAATTTGCTGGCATTTCCTTCTTGACTGCTGGAATTCAGAAACCCCTGACACTGTTGCAGGGCAAAGGCATTCATAAGTGCACATTTGCATAATGACATATTATGTTGTTTACATCGAAAAGGGAAGCGACAATTAGCGAGGGGCTGCAGAGTGGGGGAAGAGAGGGACACCTGTTGAGACGGTATTAGAGACAAAAAGACAGGTTTCTCAGGTATGGCACTGCATACAAGTTAGAATTAAAGAGATTCTCAAAATGTTACATATTTATTCAGAAGTACTTTAGCTTCCTGAGAGGCCTCAGTTAGAAAACAAATATAAATATACCAACATCCTTATAATTTACTAGTGTTTTTCATTGCTTTAGTTAAGGAGTGCCACTTTTACTCACCATGAGCCTCAAGCTAACAAGGCACATACAATCAGATTCTCTCTAATAGCAAAGTAAGAGAATTGTGCATCCACTAAGTTTAAGAGTCTACTCTTGGGTAAAAGCAAATTCCATCTCCAGTGTTGACGCCAATTCTGCATTGCTTCTTCATATTGCTCTCTGAATATAGAATAGAAATAACTGTAAAATCTTTATGGAGAAACAAACCATAGTATCAACCATTTTGCCATCATAATCATCAGTTGTGCTGCAGCATGTACATGTAGGTGCGTGATTCCATTTCAATTGTGTGCAGCAGCAGACAAGCCTTGTATTCTCCATTGCTTTTGGTGGCGCCTCTCATAATACATTTTTTTGATGAGTTCACACAAGTACCCAGCAAGCGCTGATTAGGTAGTAATTGAAAATGAACACAAAAATGAACAAAATTGCTTCTGAGCTTACTATCTACCTCAGTGGTGGTTGCCTGTGTGTATTGTTTTTTTTTTT
>NTHP01000178.1:0-11566 GCA_003416845.1 Oplegnathus fasciatus | reverse complement strand
TTTTTTTTTTTTTTTGCTGTGCTTTTTTCTTATTTCTCTGTTCTCTCTCAGATTAAAGTTGTACAGGCCTGGGGAGCACAGGGCAGGACTGCTGTTAATATAATTAAATCCATTTGGCAGGTAAATAGTGATTCTCATTGGCTCATGGCTGCAAAGAGTACAGTCATGCCCCATGTTTCTTAGCTGACAACCTTGCTGGCAGTCCACAGATCGTCTGTGGTTCTCTGATTGTGAAGCTCCACTGAAAATGAATTGACTTCCAGTGACTTGTTGATACTGTTGAATTATTAAAAAGTTCCAAATTCTGCTGCATATGCTCTATGTATACAGACACTGCACAAATATACATACTGTAGAACAACAAATACATGCACATACACAAACAAATGAGTGTGCAAACTTGAGCTCATTAACGCTCACTGCATCACGACTCTGAACCATGCCAAACCAGGAGTAAGGGTGTCTGACCTAACATCAAATCCTGTTGACTGGGCTGTAAATCAACACAAACTGGAGCTTGACATCTGTGCACACAATCGCCCGCTTGTGTGTCCACCGAGGACCCCGTCACGCCACCTGGGCATCGCCCATAAGGCTGCGTTGTGGTTGGCTTGGACAACTGAGATGGTGAACATCTGCCGGAAAGAAACTTCCCCTGCCTCTCTCTTTCTCTTTCTCATCCCTCTCCAGCCTGTCAGACTGCACACACTCCCTCTCTCTCTCTCTCTCTCTCTCTCTCTCTCTCACACACACACACACACACACACACACACACACACACACACACACACATATAACAACAACAAATATACCCCTAATGAGATTTACTTGTCAAGGAATGGTAGTTGATTCATGACATGCCATAACAACATGATAGAATAAACATGAGGCTGCTAACTCTCAGTAGAATATAACATGTGCCATTTGGTGGATACGTGGTCATGTGCATTAATTTCAGCAGGTGGCCCCAGGGAAACAAATTCTACCTGTGCTCTAGTTTCCAGGACCACAAATTGAGAACCTCATCAGTTCAGATCCCTGTTTCCCCCCCGCTGTGACTGCCATAAAACATTAACTGCCAACTCTCTACTTCCAGTTATAGCAGTCAGATACCACAGCAGCATGCCAAATTGAGATGTGTTAAGAATGTGGAGTGGCAGGGCTAGAGTGTCTTCGACGCCGCTATGAGACCCAGCAGCGGCTGTCAGCGGCTGTCCAGGAAGTGATTGTTGATTTTGGAAAGTCCCCAACAGAACAGCTGTCCAATCATAATGAGTTTGGAAGAGGTGTCTTTCTCGTTTGCCTGACTCAAAGTGGACGTGATCCAGCTGGCGACTACTCCAGTGAAAGGAAAGAGTTGTATTACTGTAATGAAGGGTTGCATCCAAGATTGCTGATGGATGTGGCTGGTGAAAATATTTCATAAGACAATACTGAGAAAAGACTTTTTTTGAATTTTGAAAGCTGGGATCCTTTGATTTTATAATAATGTGCATCAATTTGATGCCAGAGATGATTTCCGACACGAGGAACATTTGTTTCTCAAAGGGTTATATGTTGGTTTGGTGAGTTAGTTATATCTCGTCTATCCATCAGATGTGATATGTAACCTGATAACCCTCTCACATCCAGAGAAGGTCATCGCTGCCTTTATCTCATCTTGTTTGGACTTGTTTAGAAAAGTAGGGATTTCTGGCACGATGTGACCTACTTCCAAGGTGCATGGAAAAGTGAAAGGGTGTGAAGCGTTCCTGATGAGCGCCACAGGCCAAAACTTCCTCAGGGACTCTGATGAAGGCCACAAGCCGAAACCCGTCAGTCTCACAATAAAGTTGTTCTTTATACTACATGTGTCGCTGGAGTTTTGACCTCTTCGTCCTCACGTACATAAAAAATCGGCCTCACAGCTCCAGCTGCTTCAGAAGCAGTTGGGATCACGACTATAAAACAAAGAGCATGCATCCCCAGTTTTAGAATTTCTCCACAAGTTGCCAATTGGGGTTTAAATTGAGTCTTTTTACAGATCACATTGAAAGAGGGTTATCGCTACATTTAGAGATAAGAAATAAGATAGAACTTTATTTGTCTTGAGGGAAATTGTTGTGCAGCAGTTGCAGTAAAAAGTAGCAAGGAGTGCAATTATCATTAAAGGTGCATGTCTAAAAATATCAATAAACTGAAAAAAAATCCCAAATATACGCAATGCCAAAAATATATATGGTTAATTAAAAACTGATTATGTCCATGACATTGCATGTAATGTCCCATGATGTCCCGTAAATCAGGAAGTTGTAAAGATTGTAATTCACAGAGAGACAGTAATCCAGAGAATTTAGCTTTTGCTACAAATGTTGTGTTAGTTTTTACTTGTGTGTCATGATTAAAAATACCTAATCAGAACTCTTAGGGTGCCCTCATTCCTGTTTACTTTCTGAATTTTTGTCACCACTATAGAATTGCGCTAATTTAGCTAATAGCTAAAATTCTGCGTGGTTATATTAGGACTTGACTTATACCAGTCACAAGGAAAAAAAAAAAAATCTAGTGATTCCACCAGCATAGGTCTGTAAAATAAAAAGAACCTTTAGTGGTATCCTCTCCTTTACTGGGGGGAGTACTTGATAATACTTAGAATGCATTTTTTTCCAAAATACTTAATGGGTAAGTGATAACAGCACTGGAAAAAGATCCACAGTGCAAGATGGAAAACAGTAAGTGAAACAAAAACGTACAGCCGCACATGGGAATATTCCTTTAAAACCCACTTTCAAGGGGGTCCCTTGTAAACATCACACATTTTTTGAGTTATTGTCCAGTGTTAGTCCATGCATTAAAAGATCTGTCAATCAATTATAGAGTGAAAACAGGTTCCAATCCTGCGTTTTGTATTTTGGCGGACTGCACTTAGCCTACAGAACTGTGCCTTTAAAACAACTTGCATACTTTATTTTAGTTAATTTCCTCAGTGTATTACTCTTCCTCCTAATGTTTTTTTTTTCCTGGTTCTTATGAGTCTTTTATTTTATCTCCTCTTTAGGGATGTTACAGAACTTTTAATTTGTTTGTGTCTCCTTGTAAACTCTTAGGCGCTCATAAATTCGCACATGAACTGACGATGCATCTTGTTGTTCAGACGCCTGCATGGTTCGTGTGGGAAGACACATTTGAATGAAATACTTAGAAGCAGTTATGTGCTACAGAGTCATAGTCACACTTTAGCTTGAATATACAGTACAGTAAAGTAGTTTGCCCAAACGATTTCATTTCTGTCCAATGGTTCCTTCTATCCTTCAGACCAGACCCTGGATATTCATACTCATGACCATTCATAACCATAAGCAGCTCAAACATTTAGCTTTTAATAACTTCACTGCCAACTTTGTTGCCATTCATTATGCCAGTCAATACACAAGGTCCAGGTCAATGGAAAGATATAACAATGAACATGAGCACAGACATATTGCTTGTGCTGTATGTCACATTATATGTACAGTAAGTACTGTGTATCAGTGCATACCACACTCATTCTTATACTAGCATTGTGGATGGTAAATATGTCCTTAATGTATGAAATTCAAGTCATTGTCATATTTTCTTTCTAAAGAAATGATAGTGGCACTTTTTTAAGTGTATGTTAGTGCTTTGTGGTTCATACCCTCTTCTTCTCAGTTTTGAATAATTTCCTCTTGGTATCCAAAGCTGGCTCATTCTCCAACTTTTCTCCATCACAAGAAGCTTCTTTTGATATCAGAAAGTGTATTTGCCCACACGTCAGCATCATCACTGTCAACTCTAGACTGAAGATATCACATCAAAGATTTCCCCCCCTGTCTCATTCACTTCCTTACAAGGGCTTCATTTACCCCATGATAGCAGTCAGTGATGTTATATTGATTTACGGCTGCAAACTTAGTGAAGGCCCTGTCTCAGGCTGTGATTGACAGCGATGCCTCGTGCGGGCACTGATGTCGGAACTGAAACATTGACTGTAGGCTGAAACCAGAATCAATCAAGATCACTTAGGCATGACCGGCTCAGTCCGTCTTTCCATAACCATAGCTGTCAGGTGACTCGTCAGATGGATAATTGACTTGACTGCATGATGAAGGCCCAGTGTTAACATTGTTGGGGTCCACTGTGTATTTCCTACCCAGACTTCATCCAAATGACTTCAATTGCTACTGCTGACACTAATAGCAACCACATGCGAGCACCGCAGCTGGAGACAGCATTGTCAAAAACTTTTGCTCAGTCAAAATATGTGTTTTGTTGTTGTTGGGGAAATGCACTAAAAGACAAGTAGATTGATGTGCACTAGTATGGCAGCTTACTTGTAAAATCGATCGTTGCTTGTGGTTTGACATAAGAAGATTATAAACTATGTGAGCTCCATTCATTAGGAAGCAACTCTGGCCATCTTTTGTAATCCCATGAAAAGTTGACAGAATGTTTCTGGCATGATAATGTCATTGTACTCTGGCAGACAAGAAAACACACCAAAGACAAGGATAAACTTCATTTAGGGAATAGAAATGTGTTAAATAATGTTCTCTTGGAATACATTTCTTGACTTATCACAACTTGTCATTTTCCGCCCACTAATATCATCTTTCCTGCCTTCGTTCACTTTGATGAATTCACCAAATTAAGCACAGCTAGCTTCTTAGATTTGCATGTTAGCAAACAGTTGCCCATTTGTCATGTGACCATGTCAGAGGGCAAAGGTGTGAATGGCCACTACACAGAGGTGCAAAATGCAGTGAATTGTGCAAATGGGTGCAAACGCAACACCACGAATGTGTCAAAGGCTTGGATGATGATTCTCTGTGGGTTCATCACAGCAAGCGACCCACTTTTTGTTATGGTTACCCCATACTTCAGTGTTTTTCCTCATGTTTCCTAGTGTCTCCCCCTCCCTTTTGTCTCCTGTATTACCCCTGTGTGTTTGTGTCTGCCTTCTGTGTTGGTGTGTGTGGGCGAGGCTCGTTCTCCCCGCCTCTGGAGCTCCGTTGGCTGGCACACCTGGACCCAATCTACTCATCATGATCTGCAGTATTTCAACCCCGGCTCTCCTCCCAGTCTTCGCCAGATTGTTCCGTCGCTCAGTGTGGTACATGCACTCAGGCCTCCTAGTTGAGAGGCTTGTTCTTGTGTTTTGCCAGCGCTAACCTGCTCTTTGTTTCCGCTTCAGTGTACCTGTGCCAGCCAACCTGTCCACCGTCACCGATATCCTCCAGCCTGCCCTGCCTGCTCATTCCTCTGCCATTTCCTGCATCTCGAGCCCTGGACTCACCAAGCCACCTCCTCCGGCTCTCCACCTGCGTTCCATCCACCCCGCCACCCTGTGTTGTGTTTTTGTGAATAAATCAGTGAAACCTTTATCCTAGTCAGTGTCTGCACTTTTGGGTCCGCTGCTTAATCACCACTTAACACTTTTGGGGTTGCACACAGTCATTTGATTAAAAAAATACGGATTAATGGCGCTTCAACAATTCTTCAGTTGACAATCCCAAAATACAATGGATTCTGTTTGTTCGGTTCTTGGATGCTGTTTTTTTTTTAATATTACTGATCCTGTTGTACTATCACATAACCCACCACCTCCACCAGTGTCTAGACTCTGCGGAATCATGTCCTCTCTCCTGTTTTCATGGGCCTACGCTTAATGAAGATGCCTCAAATCGATGGGATCTAATCACCAGTCTTTCTCTGTTGTTAACCTCAATAAATATGCTTATACTTGACTGATCTCTCCTTTTCTAAATGCTATTAAGGGGAAAGTATCAACAGAGATACTGTATATGGGGCAGCTCTCTATGTATATGTAGGTAAATCCCTTCCTCCCTCATCTTTAATGGGAGGTTTTTCCAGTACAAAGCTGTATATTAAACTACAGAAGTGCATATCTTTTAATAGTCAGGCTTATCTCTTACCTGAATCCCCCAGCACTGGAATCCCTAATCTTTACTCAGGGATGGAGAGGACAGCCCATTTCAGACGGTGGTATGAGGAGGGAAAGGTTGGGTGCTTTTTTCGCACTCTAATGATGACTCCTCACCCTCCCGCAAGGCACTCTGTTTGATATTCCCTGACAGGCAGAAATACATTAGCCTCTAACTGTCCATTTCCCATTTGACAGCATTACATTGTCAGGCACAGGTAGGGGGGAATGCAGGGTGGATCAGGACCGCCTCAGAAACTCCCACTTTTCCTTTTCCTGTAAAGCTCTGACTGACACCTAAAGTCACCCCTGTCAGTAATGCAAATAACAAATCATGTGCTGACGAACATCAAACGTTAGGCATACATAAACAGCAAAATATCAGAATACAAGTGACCCTTTCTTGGTGTAAAACACCCAATGATTTATTTGATCAGCAGTGGATAAGAGATGATTTATGATTCATTTTATGCCCACTGTACAACAGCCAGCACGACATATTGATATGCGGACCAAGTAATGTTTTTGGTTCACTGGTTACAATCAAAGCAGAGTTATTATAGTAGTGTAGCAACAGAGCGCCAGAAGAGAGAGAGAGAATGTGTGCACAGGAGTGTGTATGTATAGAGTGTATATTTGTGTTATTGTGTGTATTCAGGCTGGAGAATATCTGACATCTACAAGAGCAGGTCCCTCTTCTACCGCCGTATTATACGTCTGACCTGTTGTCTTTCACAGTCCATAACTCCCTGCTATTAAGAGAGAACAACTGTACTGAATTACAAATATTGTACACTACTACATGTAAGGTAAATGTCAAACACTGTCAAGAAGTAAAAACAAACACTACTAAAAATTCAGGAAAAAGCTACCTTGAGGTAGGACTGTTGTCAAAATACGGTTACAGATTTTGTAGACATTGTAACCTAATAAATTCTGATCTGAACAATTAAAATGCATTTGTAATAATAACAACAGAATAATAACAATGAGCAGAATCTGCCAACAGCAGCAAGGCCACTTTATCTGTACAAACTCTTCAAAGACAAAAAGTTGTCTCTCCCTAAGGTGGGTTTGTTTTTCTCTGATCTCCAGCATGTCTCTGGGAGATGTGACAGTCAGTCAGTCTTTTGCTGACCTTGCTCATGCTGGCACTGTTCCTGCTCTGTTATCTGTCTCGCTCATCAAGGCTGCTGTAAAGCTGCTCTAGATTAGGTTCTGCGGTCATGAGGACCCTTCACCCCCCCGCAGTCTCTTAATCCATCTCTCAAAAAGACAAGCTTGTGTACTGATATACAGTATGTGTGCCTTTTCAACATATCTAAATATAGCCTGCTTTTTTTTTTTTTTTACGTTTTAATATTTATAAATTCTTTAAATTTAAGTTCTTTAAATAGAAACGAGTAAGTCCGCCTTGGACTTCTGATGGATCGGTGAGAATTGTGTTCTTCTACAGAAGTCACAGAGTCCTTAAAATATGATACCAGGCTGATATTATGTTAATATCGCCATTAATGTCCAAGAAATATCTAAATTGTTCAGTGTCAGAAGTCTTCACTGGAGGTCTGTGCTTCTGGAAGTATTCATTATAAACAGCTCAAACGGCTGCCTTAAACAACATACTGAAGCTCAGTTGTATTTTAGTTTGTAGGTTTAGTCATGGGCATCACTGATAAAAATGCAAAAAAACCCATAACAATGGAAGTCTGTAGGATGCATTTCGTATAGTAATTCACAGACTGAGACAGACGCGGGAGAAATAAAAGTTAAAAAAAGGAAAAACCTGAATAAATAAAACATATGAATGCAGATGCTCCTATACAGGAAAGAGGGGGTCCCTGAATGGATTGATTTGTATGAAAATGATGCAAATATGTCGGTTTTTGCCTTTGTCATCCATCTGTTTTCAAGAAGACTGAAAGAGTCTTCTTCTCACCTGACGTTTGAGGGGGCTCTCTGTCCAATGAGTAATTCATTGTCTCTGTTAGTATGAGAACTTAGTCATAGAGAGGATTTACAAAACAGGTATTTGACTTCAGGGTCAGTGAATACAGAGGAAACTGAAAGCTAGCAGTACGTAAGAAAAACAGCTGCCATCCATCACTACTAGGGAAGAACTAAAAAGCAGTAAAAATACAAAATGAACACAAAGCAAAAAAGGTTGACCTGGAATTTTTAAAACGTCAAAGTGAGGTCGTGCTCGGACAGGTCTTACTCTTTTAGTGTGAAGGTGGTTTTTGATCCCTCACATGTGTCTCAGCAGAAATTAACTGGTATTCTTTTCGTTGTGTAGAAACAACTTTCTTTGCACTTTACTGTATGTTTAACGCACCAAGTCATGACCCTAAAACCATTTCAGCGAGTTCAGTAAATTCAGGAACATAAAAAAATAAAAAAATAAAAAACCACACACACTCCTCACAGTACAGGCAGAGAAAAATCTTTTTCTTTGAAGTCATGACATTGATGTAATGAATGATTGCAGAGCTTTCTACCTTGCCAAATGTGTCAGTTATACAACATGTTACTATCCAACACAGATTGAGTGGACTCCTAGCAGTGGAAGAGGAAATAACACTGGGTCCATCTGTGTCGATACTTGGCTGTGAACACACAGTCATAGTGTCACAGGGAAATGGAGTCTTTCACAATGGGGGAGTATCGACCACAGGCTTTTACCTGGGAAAAATGCTGTTGTGAGGGGAGGTCTGGGGAGGGATGAGGGACAGACTGATAGACAGCACCCATTGACTGGCTTGATTGAACTACTGCTTTGTTAGTTCATTCGTCAACAGTGTATCTGCACATGGGGCGTCTGAAGGGCTCCCTGAAAATCGAGCAGGAAGTAGGGGTGCCGCACCGGTCCATCTGTCACACCTGCTAGCATTAGGTGCGTTTCTGTCCACCTGTTTTTATGCGCAATTTCAATGTACGCATAAAACCTGAGTGAAAAGTGAAAAAAAACTCAAATGCCAATTTTTTTTACGCTTGGCTGAGGTGGAAAAGTTGGTGTATCGATAAAAAAAATCAAAATGAGACAAAGTGCAATGGAAACAGACTTAGCAAGTAAATCATGGCACTCATGAAGTATGTGAGTTAAACGTCCACTGAAAAGACAAAAAAATGGCGGCAGACAAAAACATCAGATCTGTGTGGAGTGCTGAGGAGACTGTAACCTTTAAATAAATACAGGAAACAAACATAAATGCCATATTTCCATCATGTTTTCTACATTTTTTCCCACCATTTGAGGTTTGACTGGCACTCTTTTAATTACGTCATCTTGTTCTTCTGCAATGGTATAATGGCACCTGACAGGAGAATTAGGTTATCTTGATGAACCCTTTCCTAATATTCACATAACAGTAGTGGATGGAAAAATGCATAAATACACATTTTCTTTTGTTGCTTTTTCTGAAAATTCAGTCAAAATTTGCACTACATTTGGATGGAAACCTGGTTAGTGTCTCCGGTTTGCCCACACATCCACTGGCAACAAGGACACCAGGGTGCCCTTCATGGGTATCGAAAGGCAGATTGGCACCAGCTGTTCTCCTCTGACTGTACCTTTTGACAGGCCTGTGACTCCTGGAAATTTTTGAGTGCAGAGTGATTTCACCTTTGTACCTTTCAGTCATCGCAAGTTTGATTCAACAAAGCTAATTCAGAAAGCTAAAAACAGAACCCTGCAGTAAGAGTGCACTCAAGACAATTATAGGCATGGAATATTACTCATGCCTTTTTGAATCTGAAAGACATTAAATGAGGTATGTATCTCATTTACATTTTAAAGCATCGTCTTCATAATGTATGTATGGGCTCGGGAGTAATCTAACCAGAGACTTCTATGTTTTGCAGAGTAACAAAGCAGCATATCATTAGTGTATGTCTGACAAAGATTTAGACAACTAAAGACCATAAAGTAAAGGATTTTACCAACGTTTAGGTAAATTTATTCCAACATTTACATTCCCTACAGCTACAGGTGAAACAATTAATTCATATATAAAATTGACATTTAAATTACTCCGATGCTCAAAATGAAATGAATCCATCACTTCCATTATGAATATCATTAGGCAAGAAATGAGTGGAAAATTATGTTTAATCAGAAAAACCACTTATTTAAAAATGAATGATGCAATTAAGTCATGGCATGAGCTTCCTGCTATTCCATAACAAGACAAGCGAAGTGAGACTGACGGGTGGACTGCTTGCATGTATAATATGAATCAGAACAATCGGCTACGATTCCTGCACTTCTTTTCCATTTCTTTGGCCACGGTCTGGTGATTCTACCTCACAGAGCGAAGCACGTGGGGGGCCATGCTATGAAAGGCTGCTAAAGAAGAATGCATGGCAGGTCAGCATTCAGATCCACTTTTCTTCAGATTTATTAATGGGTCACACAGCAATGTAGCAATGTACCGTTAAGATACTGACACAGGAAACTGAAGACGGAGCATCACTTGTTTGGTATTCAGGAGGAAAACCCAGTGCGGTGAAGTGGAGAGGACTGTTGACAGCATACAAACAATGGTGAAAGTGTGTGGCTGTCAGACCTTATTGACTGCTATGATCAGCCTAACACTGTAAATAAACACGTAATGTGATTCAGAATGAGAGTGGAGCAGAGAGGCCAGCTGAGTGAGAGAATAGTATAGAAAACTGACAAGGACTTTCTTATTAAATCAAGTGGTCCCAGCAAGCTATAATAGGCAGAACATTTTTAAAATGACATGCAACTTTTTCCACATTACAATGAGTAAAAAGGATATCATGCTGAACATTATTATTATTTTTTTCTACCTAGCAGCACTTAAGGTAACGACATGCCAGTGACTGACTATACATTAATGCTATTTTGTTTTATAAATAAAATGACTCAGATGAAGCTGCAGAAAGTGTACTTAAGGTAGACATTGTTAGCCTGCCTATAAACTAACATCTCATTTGGAGCCTGCATAGTCAAAAGACAGCTCACAACCTACTTTATTCGAAAAGGTAGACATTGTTAGCATGTAACAGTCTCATTTGGAGTTTTCTCAGTCAAAAGACTAAAAAAGGTAGATGTCTTTTAGGATACTGCTTAGAAGCTAACGTGACCTCAATCTCATCTAGATTCTGGAGTCAAAAGACAACTTACAAACTATCTTTTAAAAAGGCAGGTTTGTTAGCATATCTGCCTACGAGCTAATGCAACAGTCTCATTTGGAGTGTGCAGAGTCAAAAGACTGCCTGTCTTAAGGTGCTTTCACACCTAAGTTGTTTGGTCCGTATTAATTAACGCCCTGGGGTGTTTCGTCGGTTGTTTGGGGTGGTGTGAAAGCTCATTCTAACTCTGGTGCTAACCAAACAACCGAACTCTGGTCCGAGTGAAAATGTGGGTCTAGGTTCGCTTCCAAGTGCGCCAGAGTTCGGTTCACTACAGGTGAGAGCACGATCCGACCCAAATATAGGAAGTGAACCAAAAAACAGTGCATTGTATCATAATCCCTCTCTCTCATCAGGGCCCGCCTTCTCCTTCGGTACTGTCTCACTCGTCTCATTTGCAGAATGAAATGTTCCAACAACTCGCTGTCTTGTCAGCTGCTCATATTGTTCGCCTTCTTGTAAAGCATTTGA
>NTHP01000177.1:1022542-1067527 GCA_003416845.1 Oplegnathus fasciatus | reverse complement strand
GTATAATAGAGTATATGTGGTTCAGTTAACATCGACTGAGAAAAATCTTTTATTGGTTAAACAGTACTTTAATGATCAGGCAGATCAGTAACGTCACTTGACGTTATGTTGTTCCGTGCGTGTGGTAACATCAGGCTCCGACCTGAGTTGAGGCTTGTGCTATGAGGACATGTAAATTCGCGCAATGCCAGGAAAATGCCAATTTAATAACGTCTGGCTTCACTTGGACAAGTATAAGGCATGGCTCCAGAAAGACCAGGACCCGGGACGTGCAAAATGTGGACTGTGTAGTAAAACGTTCGACATTTCTAACGTGGGAGAGGCAGCGCTAGCTAGCCATGCTAAAGGAGCTAAGCACCAGGCGGCTGCTGCAGCGCACGAATCAACTCTCAACCCCATCACCGGCTTTTTCAATCATTGTTGACCATGTCAGGTCTGTTGGGGGCATAACCAAGGTAGAGATCACAAAAGAGCTGCTCCTTTCGGCTGCAGGAGCCAGGCAGAAGTACCATGGCTACCTGGATGAAGAGAAGAGAAAGAAAGAACAGCAAGCCGTTGACTTGAAGAGGAAGTCCCTCACAGATGAGCTAGATGATTTCTAAAAGAAGAGGGCTAGAGTGGAGGCTGATATTTGTGCCCTTGAGAAATCGGCAGATGAATACGCTGAGAAAGCAGAAGCTACAAGCAAACTGACCTTCATCAACAGTTTCCGCCGAACTGCAAAAGAAAAGAAAGCATCTCTGCTGAAGATTGAAAAGCATATTGATGAGAAGCTTGCAGAAATGAAAAGAAACTGTGTGTGGATTGTTTTGGGGGGATTCAAACAGGGAAGATTATCTTCTGTTAATGCTCAAATAGGTTAATGGTAAATAGGAGTCATAGTTGGTTTACAGTCTTAGTTACAAAATCTTGTATTCCAGAAGACAGTTTCTCTCTGACACTGCTGTCTTCTGAAGTTCATGTCAGTGTTACTGGAGACTTTTTTTACTATTTTTCAAATATTGTTGCCTCCCAGTCATTTATGTTGATTAGGGCTACACATTGGCGTTCTCAGGGTTTATCATATTTTATTCTGCAAACATCTTACTGGTGTGTCAGCAGTACTTAAATAAATGTTTATTTTGTATCAAACCGCATAGCTTGTCATTAATTTTAGTTAAGATATAATATGGGAAATTTGACATGGATTTTTATTCTTATTTTTCATGTATATGTGGGTGTTTCAGAGAATGTATGGTCATGAAAATTTGCCTCAAAGGGATGGAAAAGTCATGGAAATTTATTGGTAAAAATATGTATGAACCCTGACTAATACATCTGATAACAAACAGATAAAAAAACAAAGCAAATCCTCTTTCCCGCCACAAATATTTGTGTACTACACGTACAGCCTGTAAATGCAAATTAAAGGAAATGCACTACTGTTTTGTTTTTTGTTTTTCTTCAGTAGCATAAAGGGACTACAACCGCATTTCGTTGTGCAACCCTGTGTTGTACAATGACAATAAATGAACCTTGAACCTTCTACAGTTTAAAGCAGTTTAAAGTATAAGAAATTACATAATTATTAAATAAATACAGTTTTAAGCAGAAATAATTAAAAACCTAGTGTACTTCTTGTACTCAAATAAATTAGATCATTTTGCCAGTAAATGTCTTCTTTATTAAGGAAAAACACACTATTTGATACATTTTCATTGCGCCCCTAAAGGTTTTTATGTGCTCATAAATTTTTCAACTTAGGAGCACATGTGCTCCTTGGGGAAAAGTTAGCATCAAACCCTGGGTAACCTGTATATGTGACAGTCTAACAGATTTGTGGTGGGAGGTGAGTCTCTCCAGGTGTGTGAGAGAAGTACCTGCACGATGCTTTATGCTGTCAGTGGTAGTTAAGTTATTCAGTCAGCCATAAAGTGTCTGGATGAGCTCAGGCTGCCTCATCATAGTAACTGAAAGGCCGTGCGTTGTGTTCGCTGCCACAAACGAGAAATGAAAAGTCTGTTCGTACAACGTTACTACAGCGTCTAGTTACCAGCTACGAACCAGGCTGAGGTCCATTAAAATAACCTAAAACCAGACGTCTCCCAACTACGATTCGGGGCCGCGGATCTGGAAGGGTAACATATGCAATTACGGTAATCACAGAGTCAGGCCTCGGTAGAGTAATGAAAACACGTTATGCAGCAACAACAACCACACATGTATTGAGGAAGTGGATCAGATGATCGATCCCGGAACGTTTTGTTCTTTTTTTGTGATTTCTATTTCACCTTGGTGGGCAACGTTACCAGCGGAAACATGGTAGTAGAAACCGAAGTGTTCCCAAACTTTTGATGTACATGAAGATTGCGGCTCCACTACCTTCTTCTCCACCTCTCCAACCTTCGAGGCCCCAGAAATGGTATTCATGACAGCCCTACATATATCGTCGTATCAATTATCTGTCCCACCCCTAATGTACGCACAACAACATTAACCTGGCAACATTACTGTCATCTGTTTATACAACATTACTGTCATCTGTTTATAAAACAACATTACCGTCATCTGTTTATACAACATTACTGTCATCTGTTTATACAACATTACTGTCATCTGTTTATACAACATTACCGTCATCTGTTTATACAACATTACTGTCATCTGTGTATGAAACAACATTACTGTCATCTGTTTATAAAACAACATTACCGTCATCTGTTTATAAAACAATACTATAATCTGTTGATAAAATATTACTGATTGATCAGAAGACAGTTATGATTGATTGACTGTCTCTCTCAGGGAGTGAAGAAGAGTGCAATTGGTCAGAGGATCGTGTCTACGCTGCCATACATCAGACAGGAAGTTCCCATCATCATCGTGTTTCGAGCACTGGGATTCGTGTCGGACAGAGACATCTTGGAACACATCATCTACGACTTTGACGACCCCGAGATGATGGAAATGGTCAGTCTGCATATCAGTTATTGATCAGGTAGTGATTGTCAGTTCATCGTTAATAGGACAGACAGTAAACGCGCTGAAGGAGAATCTACAAGTAAAGTCATTGTTACCCTCACCACCTGGCAGTGATGTCATCAGTGATGTCACTATGTTTCCAGGTGAAGCCATCTCTGGACGAAGCGTTTGTGATCCAGGAGCAGAACGTGGCATTGAACTTTATTGGCTCCAGAGGAGCGAAACCCGGTGTGACGAAAGAACGAAGAATCAAATACGCAAAAGAAGTTCTGCAGAAAGAGATGCTGCCGCATGTTGGAGTCAGCGACTTCTGTGAGACCAAGAAGGCTTACTTCTTAGGGTGAGTCCCACCTGAGATCCACCTGTACAGGTGAGTCTCACCTGAGATCCACCTGTACAGTTGAGTCCCACCTGAGATCCACCTGTACAGGTGTCTGTGAGACCAAGTCAGTGTGTATGACTGCGTATATTAGTTTGTACTACTATATTCTTCTATGTATGACTGTGTTTTCTGGTACATGGTCTAGTCCGTGTGTAGTATGTGTGTATTACAGTGGTAAATGGACTTGCACTTATATGGCACTTTTCTAGTCTTCTGACCACTCAAAGCGCTCAACAATACATGTCATTCACTCACACATTCATACACTGATGGCGGCGCCTTCCATGCATGGTGCCATCCTGCTCATCAGGATCTAAGCTAACTCATTCACACAGTAGTGAATGGGGTTCAGTAGCTTCAGTAGTAGGACTGAAAAGCTACTGAACTGGGGATCGAACCGCCAATCTTCTGATTAGTGGATGACCCACTCTACCTCCTGAGCCACAGCCGCCATCTTTTCTGTCTTTTCAGGTACATGGTCCACAGATTGCTGCTGGCTGCTCTCGGTAGACGAGAGCTGGACGACAGAGATCACTACGGCAACAAGAGGCTGGACCTTGCTGGGCCGCTATTGGCTTTCCTGTTCAGAGGGTAGGGCTTCTTTCACTCACTATCATCACATCTGACCTCTGACCTTTGATCACCACTGGTTTAATTAAGTTTAATCAAGTTGTAATTGTGCGAATGAAAATAAAACTGTATGAAACCATTTTTTTTCTCCATGTTCAGCATGTTTAAGAACCTGCTGAAGGAGATCCGGATTTACGCTCAGAAGTTCATCGACAGAGGAAAAGACTTCAATCTTGAGCTCGCCATAAAAACCCGAATTATCTCAGATGGCCTGAAGTACTCGCTGGCCACTGGAAACTGGGGCGATGTGAAGAAGGCTCACCAGGCCCGAGCCGGAGTGTCACAGGTGAGAACACCTGCCTCCATCTAAAACTATTAAAGGAGTGTGACGTTCGCTTGTCACACAGATGTAGTTCTTATAAGTTAAACCTACTGAACAGCTTCGATCTGAAATAATGAAATCTTCAGAGAGTTCTGGTCACAGCTGAGAAGGTTGACATCAGTCAGCAACATCAGTGTTTTGTTAAAACTTTTTAAACAACGTCAGACCGACATCTTCAGATTTAATAAGCTCAGTGTAGCTGGAAGGACAGAAAGATGTTTTCAGATGAATCAGAAATGGTTTCAGTCTGTCCCTGTCTGTCTGGATCAGGATGTCCTGACCATCTAAACATCATCCTGTTTTATTTTTCTGCTTGTAGGTGTTGAACCGTCTGACCTTCGCATCCACTCTGTCCCACCTCCGCCGAGTCAACTCTCCGATCGGCAGAGACGGCAAACTGGCAAAGCCCCGACAGCTGCACAACACACTGTGGGGAATGGTGTGTCCGGCCGAGACGCCCGAGGTGAAAAACACAGGACCAACCAATACAATCTTAAAACAGACAGGACCAAAACAGACAGGCAGACAGGACCCAAAAATATCTGAAAATAAAATGAATCCAGTTTAATTAAAGAGACGAGTGTAAGTCTGTCACACTGAAGTCTGCAGGAGGTTTGTTGCAAAGTGGATGATTAAAAACTAAACTCCACCTGAGCTTTATTCATTGAACAATCAGCCATATTGATTAACTGATTAACAAACAGCGGCTGTGTTTCAGGGTCACGCTGTGGGTCTGGTGAAGAACTTGGCCCTCATGGCCTACATCTCTGTGGGCTCTCAGCCATCTCCCATTTTGGAGTTTCTGGAGGAGTGGAGTATGGAGAACCTGGAGGAGATCTCACCTGCTGCCATCGCAGAGTCAGTCACTTCGACTTGATTTAATATTTTACAGCTTTCAGAACAACTAAGCAGCAGTCTCTTCAGTTTGACTTTTTTTTTTTTACGTCCATCTAACTGAGATGTTTTTCTGCAGTAATAAAGTTCATTCTTCCTGTAAAATGTCTCAAACTGACCTGCAGATGGCAGTATCTCTTTCTGCCAGAATGAAAACAGGCAGCTCCACCAAACATCACCAAACCTCCAGAATATAAAAAGGATTTTCTGTCTGCTTGGACTTTATCATTAACTACTGCCCAGTGTTAAATAGGTTATCATTAATCAATAGTCATTAATTCAACATTTAAATTAAACTTAAATTGACTCAGTACTGAAACTCTCCCTGACTGTACATGTGATTTATATTTGGTTTTATTTGTGTTTTAATGCCTTAGTGCCACAAAGATCTTTGTGAACGGCTGCTGGGTCGGAATCCACAAAGATCCTGAACAGCTGATGAACACGCTGAGGAAACTCCGCAGACAGATGGACATCATTGTGTCCGAGGTAACCAAAACCCATTTATTTCTAATGGAAAACTGCTCTGTCTAACCCTAACGGTCATATCCACACTAACCAACAGTCATATCCATACAAACAGGGTAGAGAAGTAAGTCAAGTCATAGTTGTTTGTACTCTTCACGTAGAATTTGAATAAGAAACATATCAAATATTAACTTTTAAATAGATGAATATCTCAGCTCAGGGTGGTTCTGAATGTTTCAGGTGTCGATGATCAGAGACATCAGAGAGCGAGAGATCAGAATCTACACGGACGCTGGACGAATCTGCAGACCGCTGCTGATCGTTGAGAAACAGAAACTACTGCTGAAGAGACGACACATTGACCAGCTGAAGGAGAGAGAGTACAACAACTACAGGTGAGACAGAACAACTACAGGTGAAACAGTAGAGTTAGGGTTAGGGTAGGGTTAGGTAAGTAGAGTTCGTCAATTGATCCCGTAGTTTGTTTTTTGCGGCAGTTTGTCGAGTGTTCCTCACAGACTTCAATGATTCTTCCCAAAGAGTTTGTCAGTTGTTGATTGTTCCGATAGAGTTTCCTGCGGTAGAGCTTGTCCTTTAGTCCTGCAGAGTTTGATGATTCGTCCCGTAGACTTTAACAGTTGTTCCCCGAAATTGTATAAGTTGTTCCTATAGAGTTTACCGATTCTTGTAGTAGAGTTCATTAGTTGTTCCAGTAAAGTTTGTTGAATTCTCTGGTAAATGTTCTGTTTAAGTAAAGTTGTTTTTTGTTTGTGGTGGTTAGCTGGCAGGACTTGGTGGCGAGCGGTGTGGTGGAGTACATCGACACCCTAGAGGAGGAGACGGTGATGCTCGCCATGACCCCTGATGACCTCCAGGAGAAGGGCGTGGCCTACTGCTCCACCTATACGCATTGTGAGATCCACCCATCCATGATCCTTGGAGTCTGTGCTTCCATCATCCCCTTCCCTGACCACAACCAGGTACAAAGAAATCAAACAAACAAACTTAAACTTCTCTTTTCTGATCACAACCAGGTAGGGCTTCACAGGTTTTGATGATGACATAAAATAACCCAGTTTAATATGTTTTGTATACTTCTTGTATACTATTCTATGTTAACTTTTAGATCTTTTATAAGTTTGTGTAACTTTGGACATATCTGTTTCCCACCTATCAAAGTGTGTGTGTGTAGAGACTCGAAGGTTCCCCTGGTTAGCTGGAGGGAAGCCAGCAGAAGAACATCGAATATCACTTAGCCTGTTAAGCCCTAGGGTGCTGGGAGGTGTGGCTCACCTAGACAGACATACCCAAAATAAATCAGGAATAGCTCTACAACTCTCAGGTCTATATGCATCTTGGTCTCCATGGATAGATAAGACCTCAGAGAATGTATCCCCAGTGTCAGTAACAGTAAATTGTGATAAACCGAAGAAGAAATGTACATTTTTATCCTTGCTTAAAATTTATTGTAGATTAGACAGTGGTTAACACCATGATAGCAATGATCCCACTGATGACACTGAATGAATTCAGCAACTCCTTGACTACAACTGTGCCAAAGTAGATTCTACAAAGGCTTTAGTAAGGATAGGACCAGGCAGACGCTCCATTTGGCCACTTGGATACCCAAAGTACCCAAAGTGTGCCAAATTGTTTTTTTACCTCTTGAAAGGGAATCTGACTACAAAATACTACTGATTTCCACTACAGGAGGCTGTGTGGAGCCTTTGGCCATGACATTTACCCTGTGCATCGTCAGATTCTACTATTATGCACAGTATAAAATGATAGTAACGGAATCACTAACATGAAATAAATAAAAATAAAATATCAGATTTGGTGAAAAACATGCCGACAAGTTCATCAGAAAACAAAACTTCTAACAGCGCGCGTGCTTGTCCCTTTACATCGAAACAGCTGATCGGTTGTTGTGGGGGAGTCTCCAATAAACCGTCTGAACTAAGAATCGACTTTTGGCCTGATTGATTTCAACTTCATTGGATCCAAACGAATCTCCCTTTCAGGTTTATAGAAATAAACAGAAAACAGAACAGTTAAAGGTGTAGTCTGATTCTGGAGAAAGCTTGTTGACATTTGAGCCAAACAAATACACCCCTCCCTTCTGTGCTCCTTCAAACTCGCGTGAGTAACTCACAGCATCAGTTTGTCCTGTGCACGAGCACCAGTTGTGACATATTATACCGAAGTGTTTAGTGGAAACGCGGCTAAAGCGTCGGTATTTGATGACCTGGGTTCGTGGCTCTACCCAAGTCGGGGGTACAGAGCCAGGGCTGTGTATGAACACTGGACTGTTTTTTCGGCGCACAAACAGAACAGAAAGCTAGCGGACTGTGAGGAGATATTCACTGAATCTGACAAAAGTGTATTGGATTAGAATTGTAGACTACATCTTGAACATAAAAACAGAAGCTGCTGTGCTGTTGAGGGACCAAGTTAGGTTTGGAGAAACAAATAGAAAAAGAAAATCTGAATGCAGTGACATGCTAATGAAGGATGATCATCTATCTATGATGGGCACACTTTTTCTTAGTGACATGTTACATCAGTTTTATTTTGTTTGGTCTTGTTGTTCAGTCTCCCAGGAACACGTACCAGTCTGCTATGGGTAAACAGGCCATGGGCGTCTACATCACCAACTTCCATGTACGAATGGACACGCTGGCTCATGTGTTGTACTACCCTCAGAAACCGCTGGTCACCACCCGATCCATGGAGTACCTGCGCTTCAGAGAGCTGCCCGCAGGTAACACACGTGTACTGTCACACCGATAATTCCTACAGTCGAACCAAAAACTCGCACAAGCGCTCAGTAGATGACAGGAGTTCAGAGAAATCCCAGGTGAATTCAGTAAATTTCAGGCATAAAAATCCAGCCAAAAAGCTGTGATGCTCTTAAGGTGTTCAGAGGGTTAGGATTCCAGTATGATGGAAGAGGTAGAGGTCAGCTCATTATTTTCCTCTTACAGAAACTTTCAGGTGAGTCTCAATACTTACCTGAACCCAGGTGACTTTGTTTGTGTTTAGTTTGTGCTTTGGCCTGCTTGTTGTCTGTCAGGAGTTCTTTTGTGTCTAACTGAAACTTTTTTTCTTCTTTTTCAGGTATCAACTCCATTGTAGCGATTGCCTCATACACGGGATACAATCAGGAGGACTCTGTGATCATGAACAGGTCGGCCGTGGATCGAGGCTTCTTCAGGTCCGTTACAAACTTCTACACTTTGTCTTTGTTATGTATGTAACCTGAGTGTTTGGGTTCAGTCTGTTTCTTTCTTTGAGACAGTTTTTCTATGTTTTTTGCAGGTCTGTTTTCTATCGATCCTATAAAGAACAGGAGTCTAAGAAAGGTTTTGATCAGGAGGAGATCTTTGAGAAGCCAACACGTGAAACCTGTCAGGGTGAGAACTGATAAAACTCAAATATTCAAACAGAAACTCTCAGCTGATTTCTGTTTAGTTGTAGTCCAGTGTTTGTAGTATAAAACACCTCCTGATCATCTCAGGCGTGATAGCAGTGTCCAGTCACAGGTGCTGGACGCTGATGGTGGGCGGGGCTAATCTAGATTGAAAACAAATTAAAATTGTCCTCAGGTATGAGACATGCCATCTACGACAAGCTGGACGACGACGGGCTCATCGCGCCTGGTGTTCGTGTCTCCGGCGAGGATGTGATTATTGGGAAAACGGTGACGCTGCCGGAGAACGACGATGAGCTGGACAGCACAAACCGGCGCTACACCAAGAGAGACTGCAGCACCTTTCTGAGAACCAGCGAGACCGGCATCGTGGACCAGGTGATGGTGACTCTGAACCAGGAGGGCTACAAGTTCTGCAAGATCAGGGTGAGAGGGCTCTGCACTACACCTGACAGAACACCTGAAACAACACCATACACGCCTAACACACCTGAGACAGCATATGACACACGTGAAACACCTGAGAACAATGCCTGATACACCTGACAGCTTGTTATTTATATTTTTTTCTGATGAACTTCCTGTTTCCTGCAGGTTCGCTCGGTCCGGATTCCTCAGATTGGAGACAAGTTTGCCAGCCGACACGGACAGAAAGGAACCTGTGGGATCCAGTACAGACAGGAGGTAAACGGGAAGTAGACAGACAGGAGGTAAACGGGAAGTAGACAGACAGGATGCAAAGAGGAAGTAGACAGACAGGATGCAAAGAGGAAGTAGACAGACAGGATGTAAACGGGAAGTAGACAGACAGGAGGTAAACAGACAGGAGGTAAACAGGAAGTGAACAGACAGGAGGTAAACGGGAAGTAAACAGGCAGGAGGCAAAGAGGAAGTAGACAGGCAGGATGTAAACGGGAAGTAGACAGACAGGAGGCAAAGAGGAAGTAGACAGACAGGAGGCAAAGAGGAAGTAGACAGACAGGAGGCAAAGAAGAAGTAGACAGACGGGATGTAAACGGAAGTAGACAGACAGGATGTAAACGGGAAGTAGACAGACAGGAGGTAAACGGGAAGTGAACAGACAGGAGGTAAACGGGAAGTAAACAGGCAGGAAGCAAAGAGGAAGTAGACAGACAGAAGGCAAAGAGAAAGTAGACAGACAGGAGGCAAAGAGGAAGTAGACAGACGGCAAAGAGGAAGTAGACAGACAGGATGGAAACGGAAGTAGACAGGCAGGATGGAAAGAGGAAGTAAACAGGCAAAAGGCAAAGAGGAAGTAGACAGACAGGAGGCAAAGAGGAAGTAGACAGACAGGAGGCAAAGAGGAAGTCAACAGATATAAAAAGTGTAATACATGTATTGTGTGTATCAGTATGTTGTGTGTACCGGCTTACTGGCTGTGAAAACAAATGTCCCTCTCTAAATGGATGGACGCTGAGGACAGGTAAACCTGTTTAAATGTAGTTCAGGTGTCTTATGAGGTGTCAGCTGATGATCAAACAACAGGTAAAGATGCTGTGGTGAACTTTAATCTCTACACAGATTTAACTGCTGAAAGAAACAGATGCGTTAACATTTAGATTCAGACACAACAGTGAAACATGATTATCGGTCTGTATTTACCGTGTTGTTCAACGCGCTGAACAGAAATGAAGCAGGAACCACAGTCAAGTGAACCCAAATAAGGCAGGAAATGACATAATGAAAAATGTTGAATGATTATTATGATGATTATTAGTCCAGACTATAACTGTGACTCATCTGTAAGAAACAATGACAACAAGGTAGAAACAGGATGAAACAGATGTTAAAGTGTAATGTTAAACGAGGGACCAACTGGAAAAAGGCAAACAAACTGAAGCAAACAGACCTGAGATCATCTGAACCAAGCAGATCAGTGAAAGAAACCCAACTGGATCTTTAAATTAAAACAGTTTCTGAACAATAAACAGTCATGTGATGTGGTTTATTTTATTATTATGAAGTCCTCATAGAGACCTGTGTTCAGACTATAAATGCTGTGAAATGTTATTTGTGTAGTCAACCACTGTCCTCTGATCCTGATCAGGTTGTCGGCAGTGATGATCAGACATCTGTTACAGTCAGAAAACAATATTCTTCTACTGTCTCTGACCTTTTAATGTTTTTTGTGTTTTGTGTTGAAGGACATGCCATTCACCTGCGAGGGAATCACACCTGACATCATCATCAACCCTCACGCCATCCCATCCAGAATGACAGTCGGCCATCTGATCGAGTGTCTCCAGGGCAAGGTAATAATCAATAAATATATATTAGTAACAATCAATAACTAATTACTGACGGAGTACCTGCACCTCTAATCACATCAGGATAATATGGTAATAATCAATCATTAGAACACAATAATAATTATAAAAGTATAAATACAAATAAACATTAATAATCTTAGTTGAACAGAATCGAAACTGTAATAACAAAAAGCTTTTGTTTTGAGAGGTGTAGGATATCAACGCCCTGCCTAATGATTTGCAGGTTTATTTACATGTATTTATAGACTGTATTTATTTTTGTCTGTCTTGTTTCAGGTTTCTGCAAACAAAGGTGAGATCGGTGACGCCACGCCGTTTAACGACGCCGTCAACGTGCAGAAAGTGTCTAACCTGCTGTCTGAATACGGATACCACCTGAGAGGAAATGAGGTCACTCACACTGTTTACTTCCTGTTAACATCAAACACATGAACCCTGCATCCATTTTGGAGTGTGTGATGTCAGTGTGACGTTAGTAACAGTTCAGGTCCTGAATTTTCAGTCATGATCTTCATCATATTTAACACCATTTAAAATCTTTAACAGAGTAATATTTATGTTTTAATAGAGATTATTAGTTTAATTTAAATAGCTTTCACTCAGTAACAGCAGACAGTAACTGTTCACACCACAGTTTACAGTTCACTGGACTGTGACTGTTCACATTCGCTGGACCGTAACTGTTCACACCACAGTTCACTGGACCGTGACTGTTCACATTCACTGGACCGTGACTGTTCACATCACAGTTTACAGTTCACTGGACTGTAACTGTTCACATTCACTGGACCATAACTGTTCACATCACAGTTTACAGTTCACTGGACTGTAACTGTTCACGCCACAGTTCACTGGACCATAACTGTTCACATCACAGTTTACAGTTCACTGGACTGTAACTGTTCACATTCACTGGACTGTAACTGTTCACGCCACAGTTCACTGAACGGTTTAAGTCACAGTTTACAGTTCACCTTTTTTGCTGAGAAAATCCATCTTTATATCCAGAAACCTGCAAACTGTCCCACTTTCAGTGTTTTCAATATTATTGATCTGTGATCAGGTTCTGTATAATGGGTTCACGGGGAGGAAGCTGACGTCTCAGATCTTCATTGGTCCGACTTATTATCAGCGTCTGAAGCACATGGTGGATGATAAGATCCACTCGAGGGCCCGCGGCCCTGTCCAGATCCTCAACAGGCAGCCAATGGAGGGACGATCGCGGTGAGTGACACACACACACACACACCTGTCTACCTGTCTGATCTGTCTGAGTCACCTGTATGTCTGTCTCACCTGTCTGCCTCAGTGATGGTGGTCTGCGGTTTGGGGAGATGGAGCGTGACTGTCAGATCGCTCACGGAGCGGCTCAGTTCCTCAGAGAACGTCTGTTTGAGGCGTCTGATCCGTATCAAGTTCACGTGTGTAACCTGTGTGGACTGATGGCCATCGCCAACACACGGACACACACATACGAGTGTCGAGGCTGCCGCAACAAGACACAGGTAAACATGATCAATAACCCGTCACAACAAGACACAGGTAAACATGATCAATGACCCATCTGTCTGTCTTATTCATTACTTGTCTGTCTGTCCATCAGATCTCTCTGGTCAGGATGCCGTACGCCTGTAAGCTTCTCTTCCAGGAGCTGATGTCGATGAGCATCGCGCCTCGTATGATGACGTCATAGAGCGGCTCAGCCAATCACGCATCTCCCTGCAGAATTTAAATGTGACTTCAGCAACAGGAAATTAAAGTAGAAGTTTGATGTTTTTACAGTTTCATGTCGTCTCACTTTGTTTTTGTAAAAGTAGAATAAACCTGATTTTTTTTCTGATGATTGTTGCCACATGGGTCTTTTTCTGAGTCCTCATTGGTTTAGAAGCATTACATAACAAAACAAACAGGTCACATGAACAAACAAACGGCCCTGTTTCAGAAAGTGGGTTTAGTGAAAATTGAGTTTGTTAACCCTGAGACGAGGGGAACTCAGAGTTAAGCTGAACTGGTTTTGTGAAACCGAAAACTCAGTTACTATAGCAACACACTGAATGAATCTAACCTGCTCGCTGGCAGGTTTTCTTCAACTAACCCGGAGTTTCTCCTCCTCTTTAACTGAACCCTGCAGACTGAAGGAAGTGTGAGACAGGGTGTGTCCTTTTCTCGAAGAGCCAGTTCATACTGAAGCACAAATACTGTGCAGAAATCTCTGTTGGGAGAGGGTGGTCAGACCCCGCTCGGATGATCAATCATTCCTTCATGATTATCTGTTTGAGCATCACTGTTTTTCTGCACAATCGATCATTTATCTGAACAATATTCTCAGCCCTCATATCGTTCATATGACACATCGTGGACATGCTCTCAGTTCAGAACAAATTCTTTGTGTTGCACATCATTTTTTTTACCAACGGGAGTTTTCTATATGACATCGGTGATGCTGAGCACATTTCCAAGGCAACCATCTGTCGGGCTGTCAGAAATGTTTACTGTTCACTTTTGTGGTGTTCCAAAGTCACAGACCACAAGACTGATCAAAGAAGAAGTCCACAGAATTGCAGGTATCAGTCTGAGCAATAATGAATTTATTTAGTATGAAGCTTTGAGACTTGAAGCACTAATCAATTGATTTGATATATTTTAGAGTTTCCAGGTGTGATTGGCTGCGTAGATGGCACTCATATTCCTATCACAGCTCCTTCAGTAAATGAAGATTATGTGAATAGGAAGTTTTTCCACAGCATTAATGTGCAAGTAGGCCTAAATAGCAGCCTTTGGCATTCCAAATGAAAGATCCTTAACAATACAGCTACTGTAGCTAATTACTATTCTGCCCAGTGAAGGTCATATGTGATGCAGCCCACATCATCCGCAATGTGGCCTGGGTCTCCGTAGAGTGTACACTGAGCGCTAGATTTGCCCGTAGTGAGTTTATCTATATATACAGTATATATCTCTATCCTATTATAATCAATACTTTGTTTCCTCCTATTGTTTCCTGAAAATTTAAACTGTATTCCCGTATTATCATAGGAGAGTTCAATGGTTACCTGCTCCATGACAGAGGGTACCCTTGCCAGCCCTATTTGCTGACCCCTTACCCTGATCCTGAGCCCGGCCCACAGCAACGTTATAACTTGGCTCACTGCAGGCTACGAGCCAGGGTAGAGATGACCATCGGGATGCTCAAGGCCCGGTTCCAGTGCCTTTGTGGGTCATCCCAGAAAGGGCATGTGACACCACTGTGGCGTGTGTGTGATTCTCCACAACATTGCCACAATTAGAGGAGAACAATGTACTCAACCAGTGAACGACCCTGATAATGAACCTGACCACCCCGCCGACACACAAGATGGAAGAACAGTCAGAGGCACAATATGCTACAATCACTTCTGAATGACCCATCACCTCCCCAGGGTCAGACTTCTTCTTCAGTCTTTATTTCCTGCAAGTACAAATGCAGTACAGTGGTTAATATTTGTTAGTAAAATCAACCACCTGTGGGCACCTCACCCACCTTTAACTGATGTTCCAGCAGTTGTATTTCTATTTTTGTCTCTTCCATCTGCAGCCTTATGTGGTCCACTTCTAAATTCGATTTGTCAGTTTGTTTTTCCATGTACGCCTTGTACAGCTGTTTCACAGGGAGCTATAGGAACACAAAAAATGACATTGAATTTGACAGTGCCAGGTCTACTTAGTTTCATTATAAGTCATGGACCGATGTTGAACATCTTACTGAGGTAAGTTGTGCTGTGGAGGTGGATGGGCCCTCTTCCTTGTTGTAATTTCCAGCATTGCTTTGTTAGAGAAAAAGAAGGTGCACATTTTATTATGATACAACACCATCATCAACTGTTAGATGTTATTTTTAAGGTGTAAACCTTGGAGCGGGTTTGACACTTAGAAACGAAGTGGGATGCCAGTCAGAGTCACGTGAGACAAATAGTAAGAAAATAGCTCCGTCAAACCATACAAAACCATAAAGCGAATAGCCAGTAGCAATGAAATATAAATCACCAATAAACCAGCACTGCAAACAACAAAAGAAATAGACCACACTCAATTCAGTTTTCAAGGTGTGTATTCAAGCAAGCAATCACAGTAATAGTGGTGAGTGTGTGCGTGTGAAGGACTCGTCCCACAGTCTCAGATTTCAATGAGCCCAATCCAGTTGGCCAAAAGTCCGGTTTTCCCCACAATCCCCAAAACAATTCAACTCCAATCCAGTTCACCACCATAAAAGAAAGACAACTCAAAAATCCGCTCCGGGCGGATCCCCACAAAACAAATCAAATCAGGAAATCAAAACTGAAATAACAGCGTCTTTATTCGCAGTTCAACAGTGATTAGGCTATTTACAATATATACACCGGGTACTCACGGTACCATCGATCAGTCAGTCAGTCGTCAGCAGTCAGTTGTCAGGTTTGCAGCGTCGGCCTTAGCTCCGCCAAGACCGGCAACTTCTGGCGAAACTCCAACTGGGAAATACACATCCACCGGATTATTCCTCCTCCTCCTGACTCCGACTCCAGAGACACAGCGTATTACCACGAGGTGGCTACAATGACGCGGACTTTGCAACGCGATCTGATGCCGAGGGTAACGCTGGCTCCACAGCTCCACTGACCGAGAGAGCCCTGGCGGCTCTGAGACACACTAATGATTTCCTGAAGGTTGGTTTCACACTACGCGGGATTTCTTTATGGGTTGTGATTGGATTATTGGAAGATTGTGGGCATTAAATGTGGGAAACATGAATGAACTTTTGACAGGTGGGCGGTGATGTCATTCTGACGGCTGGTCGCTACAACCTCAATAGGCCTCTCTGTATCTTCCTTCTCTGTGGCAGCTGACAAGGTGTCTTCATCCTCTTGTAATGAAAATAAACAGTTTTTGTGTTCTACTCCATCCCATTATGAAAAATCTGTGGAATATTAAGAGTACGTACAACTGCATGGAGGTCTGTTATGGCAGAAGGCTCCACCAGACAGATACCATCAGTAACTGGTAGAAGATGAAGATTAGACAGTTGAATTATAACTTTACCCAGGAAAGTTTTTATAACAGTGTGCAGGCCACATCACAGTTTTTCTAAAATATAACTCTGAGTCACCTTAAAATGGATTATGATGTCTGAAGGACAACTAAGAATCTGACAAAGTAACAGCAGTCATTTACAAAGAATTGTACCGCTACAAAAAAATCAGTGTGCCAAGTTGTGACTAAGATGGATGGATGGCTGTCACTGAGCTGGCAAAAGGACGAATGTAGATGTAGCTTATCATTAATTTGAATAACTAACCTCTTATGTAGGCCCCTGTGTCCTGGGGGTGGTTGGGTCAGATGAGCTTCCTCCAGAGATGCCTTCAGCAACAGGTCGCCCACTGTTTTGACTGAGGGCCATCTCTTCAGCCTCTATGAGTGGTGGTGGACCCCCACCTGTCAGCCTTTTTTCTATTGGCTATAATGGAGGTCAAATTTGAACATATCCAGTAAGCACAAATTTGGAGACTTGTATGTATAAAGGCATTTAGGTGTTGCTTCCAAATAGACAATATTAAATACTGGCAGTGTTGGGATGGCTGAAAAAGTTTCACTAACTACTTAAATATATCACATGTTGAATGTAGCAACTGAATGCTGTTTAACTCGGTAGGGTAGGCTAAACAACATCACAATTGCTTGTAATGAAATTATACCTTATCTGTTTGAACTATATTTCATCTTCAGTTGCTGGCAAGTACGTTTTGTGCCTGTTGGGTTGCACCTGCAGAAATATTCAACACGCGCACACACATATATGATATAAATGTTGAATAAGTGGAACATTCGAGATAAAACTTTTTTTTCAGTTAATACTCACGCATTGACTTGGTCAACAACTTTCTGCCACGCCAGCTCACATTCTTTTGCTGCTGCTACTGTATTGCTTTTTTTCTTAAATATATACTCATTTTCTGCATTCGCATTCATTAATATTTCTACTTCCACTGGGGAGAAGGAGGATCGAGCCCTTTTTTCTCCTGTTGCCATAATGAATCATGTTATCTGCGTTCCATTGATGAGGGCTTTTTATCTCCTCATGCATGTGCTTTACTCAGGTTTAACTTAAGTCAGAGTTGATTGACCGAATTGTTATCACCTGTTCTGAGTTTCCCATCTCAGGGTTCATCATCTCAGAGTTCAGGGTTAGGCTCAGAGTTTGCTAAACCCACTTTGTGAAACAGGGCCCTAAGGCCGCTACGAAGCCAGTTCAACATACCCAGGGTATCTTTTTGTTATCTGGCTTCACTGAGCCTAACAACCACTGTCACGCTGAGCGGTCACATGACGCTGGTTATCAACTCGGTAAGTCAACCCAGGGGCCCAATTCCAATCTGATCCCTCCACCCTCCCATTCCGTGACGGAGTGTAACTCTGTGTGGAGTCACACTCGCGGCTGTGGAGGGTCTCTTCATTAAGGGGGAGGGTATAAATACACCGGCAAGCTTTGGGATGCCCTCGACAAGAAAGGATATTGTAATTAAATAAATACTTATCTAAAAAAATCCTCTTATACACAACATTGACGAAGATGTAGGTGTATGGGCAATGACGAGGCACACTCATTACATTCATGGCACGGTAAGTTTGTGAAAGGAAAAATGATTAATTATTAATTATTTTGAACATTTTTTTGTTGCCATTCTTAATCTGATTAGGTCCTTGTTTTTTTTCCAAAATACAATGTGATCTCTAATTTTTGCACGTGTACATGAAAATAGTTTATCAAATGTCTGTTTGAGGTGAGGTGACTTATTACTGATCATTTGGAAATAACCACACGGAACAAACATTTATAAGTCTGTGGCATTTCCTCCATCACGGACACAAAAAAGAGATGCTGCACTTGAGAGGGGTGTGGTCTGTAAGCCTACATCGAGACTCGGTGTTGGAGGGCTTTATAACCCACTGAAGGAGAACTGGTTTGGAATGACACTTGATGTGGCGGACCCTCCATGCGAACGGAGTGAGAGTGGGGAGGGCAAGTGCGTAGGGGCCGGATTGGAACTGGGTCGGGATTTCCCAATCAAACCATGAGCGCATTCACATAAAAGGGGCAGAGTTTGCAGCGTCTGACTAATCACAAACATGGACAAGTCTGCTGTCAGTAAAACAAAGAGCAAAGTATAATATGAGACAAATATGAAGTGAAACAAATAAACAACATAAACATAAACAAAGAAACAAACAGGGCACATAAACAAAACAAACAAACAAATAAACAACTCTTCAGTGAACAAGCACGTTTGAATCATCACAACACAAAAGGACGAGTTACAACCAATCATGTTAGCTCATTTTGCTTAGCTGGATCAGAAATATTGATCTGTTATTGATATGTTGACTGATAGCGAGATAAATCAATTCATGTACAGACACCTTCAGCTGTAGACAAAACATCAGTCTTCAGCTGAGACTGAAGGGGTTAATCAATTCATTAAGTCTGTCAGAGGTCACACAGGTCAGAGGTCGTGGGAGAGTCTGAACCAATAACTATAAACCACCTGTAAAACGCTTTGTTTTACAGAACCGTTATTTACTAATTATTTCACCAGAAGTTTTCTGGAAGGAATTCCTCAATAATCATAATAATTATAATAATAATAATAATCAATTATGATTACTTTGTATGTTGACTAAAAGTTCCAATAATAAATGATCAGTGAATTCATATTTACTGAGTTCATTCATATTTTTCTTGATTATTTATTAAAAACACGTCACCATTCTTTTAAAGAAAGTTCTTTTGTAAATTAAAAATAAAATGTGTAAAATAAAACGTTAACAAATTCACCAAATATTGATTATTGATCAGTTTAACACAACAAACAACAAAAACTGCCAACATTTTTACAGTTAGATATTTTATTTTACTCAGACAAAAGCAGAAAAAAAATGTTCAGTTTCCACCAACAAAGAAAGAAAGAAAGAAAGAAAAAGAAAAGTTTAATAACAAATATTAAACATTAAAGTTTCATATTCAGAGCTGAACTGAGGATCAATCAAGTCTTATTTTTGTGTTATTTGTCCTAAAGGAAACATTTTCATGGAGTGATCTGAGAACATCTCTACAGATGAAAATCTGCTTCATTAAACTGATTTTATTTGCATTAAAAAATAATAAATGATGAATTAATGACAGTGAGGATGAAATAATGAACATGTCTTTGTTTATTAACTCTTTCATGTGAAAACACACAAACGTTTCCCTTTTCAGATTTTTGTTCTGACTTTTAAAGAAAAGTGTTTTTGTTCAATTTTTATTATTTACGTGAAGCTGACGGGTTAAATTTTCAGAAGACTCGAATACTGATCAGGCAGAGAAGGTAATGGTCCCCAGGGCCCCTGAAGCTCCATGTTCTCTGTGTGTCAGTTGGTCAGTGGTGCCTTCAGGTGACTCTATCTCTATCTGCTGTTTATGAGCTTTTAGACTCTAGTTTAGAGCTAGAGTTTCTATCAAACTTCTGTTCATATGAAATAATTCACGTTGTTAATTCAACGTGAGCACAAACTGACCGACACTGAACTGAACCTGGATCAGCTACTGAAGCTCTGTTCACCGACTGTAACTGATGAGCACCTGAAGGCAACATGATGCGTTCACAGTGCACAGAGTTAGAGAAATGGGGGGGTGACCTGCATCAGTACTGTTGCTATGGTGACCTGCATCAGTGCTGTTGCTATGGTTACCTACAGTTTAATCTGGCTGTGATCAGATTCAAGTCTTTCCAAAATAAAAGCCTGATTGGTTTCAATTTACCTCTGCTGCTCAGAAGGGAAAATGATAATAAATGATAAAAAATATAAAATGTTAAAATAAGAAAAGTTTCATTTTGGATCCAGACAAAGATTAAGATGATTTAAATCGAACTGTTGAAAGGAAGCTTAAACAAATTCAAACTTAGAGGTTTTTTTTATTCGGAACTAAATGAAAAGAAAAATAGTTAAAAATCATCTTCAGCTGTTTCCTGTGATGATCGTCTTCACTGATCTCTGACCAGCTGATCACAACTCATCTTCCTTTGTCACTGAAAGGAAATGACATCATCAGTCAGAGGAGGGATTTAAGGTTTTTACTTCCTGTGACAGTGTTTTTATTCACAGTTTGGTGTTCAGTGTTCACTGACAGAGGGGGCGGAGTCTAACCTGTAAATCACCTGTCTGACACTCACACAAAGACTTTTAATTTCCAGCGACCTGAGAATCTGGTACAGCTCACCATGGAAACACCCTGTTACCACGGCAACCAGCACAGCGTGACTACACATCTGTGTGTTATAAACATGTTGAGACTGAAAGTTTGAACATGAAGCAGCGAAGTCAACAGAGTTCAGTCTCTTCTGTTTGTGTTCAGGTGAAAAAAACAAACTCAACTGTTCTCACCTGCTGCCGCTAACTGTCACTTCCTTTACTTCTTCTTTGTGTTTTATCTCTTTGTTTTTTTTTCAGATTAAATTATTCTTTGAATGATAATAAGTTTTCTACAGAATATTTTGAAGTCGTAATAAAAAGTAATAAAGACACATCCTGATGTATGAACGCGGTGTTCAGGTAGAAAACTGTTGCTAACTGAAATATTAGGACACAGCTGTTCGACCAATCAGGATCAACATCGCTGCCACAGACACCTGAGAAGTTAGATTTAATATCACGTCCTGATCAGAGACCAGATTTAGGTTCATGAACTCATCTTTAAAGTGAGGAAACAAAAACAGGAAAAAACTTAATATACGGTTACTGAAGATCCTGCAGTGTAAACAGGACTTTGTTGACTTTGTTAGCTGTGTTAGCTTTGTCTGTTTGTTTGTTTGTTTGCCTGTTGGTGAAGTCAGCTGTTTCTTGTGTTGTTTGTGTTGTCGTGGTTACCTTTCTTGACGATGATGTCGTCAATGGACTCGACCAGGTGAATGGCTCCGACAGCTGAAGCTTCTCCTTTTGAGTTGGTGGCGTGACACTCGTACGATCCTTCTTCTTCTTTGGTCAGAGGAGAGATCTGAGAGAAAAACACGATCAGTGATGTTGATTGGTCCAAACAGACAGCTGAAGTCATGACATCACTTCCAGTCACTAAAGGTTTCTGGGGCTCTTCTCATTTCTTTATTTTGTGCCTCCTTGTCTCTCCTCTCTCCTTTGTCCTCTTGCCTGTGGGAGAGGAGAGAGGTGAGAGGAGGCTTGCTGGAGGAGCTATGAGCTGAGTGAGGATGATCAGGAGCACGTTCAGTCCCAACAAAACGTGGCAAAATGTTTATTTAAACAGAAACGGCGGTGTGTTGAACACCCTGTTGTGTTGCTATGGCAGCTGAGAAGGTCATTCTTTGCGTCGCTGCTGATTGGGTAAAACCTCTGACACACCAACCAAACGAGAGAAACCGACCTCAAAGCCTGTTGCACACCGTTTCACACCGTTTCACACCGTTTTGAGGAAACATATCGTTCAACCTGGAAACTGTAGCAAAACGGCGCACACAGTTTTCAGATTGAACGTGCCCCTGGTGTATCCTTTGCGGAAGTCTTTTCGGCACCCGTGACTTATAAAAGAGGTGTGACACACAGCTGTTACTTTCATACAAACATTTGTAGTGCTTTACACAATAAAATATATAAAGGCTGTGTGTGTATATATACACACATATATATATATATATATATATGTATATACTTATTAGGGTTGGGTGATCATTTCTATTTTCATGTCGTCCAATTGTGGTTACTGGATATCTCCAGGTTATGAGGTGATTTATAAAAGTGTGTGAACATTTTATTTTAAATATTTAAACATTAAAAAAATCTATTTAATACCAACGTCTCCTCTATTCAAACAACAGCTCCCTTTTAAAAGTCAGTGTGTCTGTGCTTGGTGAGACAGTATCACAGCATCATGTTCTGTTTAACATTATTATCTTTAATATCACAATCCAAATCATATCCAGAACCTTAGCTACTCTGATGGAACGCAGAGCAAAGTTTAGGTGAGCAGGTATATGGAGAACAGAGATGTGTCAGATCCATGGAAAAGAGACAGCAAACTGGTTTGTAATGAAGGATTTAAAATTCACTTGTGCTGATTAACGGGGCTCAGCGGGCAGCAGACATGCCGCTCCACCAGAAACATCTCTAAATGCACAGCAGGGCGCAGATTCTACAGATTATTTTATAACATCTTAGTTCTGATAGTAAGTCAGTTAAATCACCTTAATATCTGCACGTGTGTTAAATAAAAATGTGACATCCGTACATTCTTGTCACATGACGCCATGTTGTGAATTGAATCCAGAGTAAATATAAAAGTTGTCGGCTCCGAAGTCTCAATAAGCTCATTCGAGATGAGCCAGGTCTGCGCAGAATCACCGCCGATCGCCGCACAATGCATGCTGGTTAGATTTGTGTCTGAATTTCTGAGTTCCCAGTCAGAATTTTCAACCCGAACGCCCCCTGAAGTCAGATTTCCAACTCGGAAAGTCGGGAGAACCTCACCAACCCCAACTTCAAAATCCAAGATGGCCGCTCCAGGCATCAACATACGTGAAAGCTGTTGATAGTACTTCTGTCTTCGTGTCTCATTAAATCAGTCGCACTCACAGCACTGTCCAACGTCTGTCTGTGGAGATGTTGCAACAGTGTTTGTGTGTCCAAAATACCACATAATGCGTTGTTATCAACTGGTGTTGCTAACAATGGCTGACCGCGCTAGAGCAAACCCCGCTTCCCACCCCATGAAAAAAAAAATTGGTTTCCGACTTTTTTGTACTGGAACGTGGTCAAGTCGGGTGTGACATCATTCCCAGCTCCGAGTTTGGAGGTAAATGGAACACACTGGCTCTGATGTCATGCTCACGTGGGCAACGATAGACCCAGGGCATGATGGGAAACGCCTGGCTGTCGCCTGATCAAAGAGCTGATTGGCTCTTAGTTTTGACCACAAACACCACATTTTGTAGAAAATCCTGATTTTCTGTGTAGTTGTAATATTTAATGATAGATTGTAGTTTATTAGTCTCCTGTTGTGACATGAAGGTTTAATCTGTTAACAAACAGTGTGGTTGATAATAATAGTAATAATAATAATAATAATAATGATAATAAAGGTTATTTATACAGCACTTATCAAAAGGAGCAGTTACAAAGTGTTTTACAAGGCAGACATGAAAAAGAACAAAGGATAGAAAACAATGCCAGATACACACACATTTCCATATATACAGTATATAATTACAATCAATCAATAACTGAAGATTATCAGAAAGCCTAATTAGAACTTGATGACAACGTTTGTCAGCGTTTGTTTGAGTCTAATGATGTCGATCACTGAAGGAAACAACGCTTGGACTGCTGATTCAGTCGATCAGTTTCTTAAATTTTGGGTCATGTGATTTTTAAATGACAGCCTTTACATACATCTTCTATGTGGGCTGTACTCAATAATAAATATGACTTCCAAGGGCTAAAATTTGCCCAGAGTTTCTGTGATTGATTTATAACAGTGGCATCGTTAAACAAATAAAAAGTTATGATAGACAAACTGACCACTATGAAAAGTAGATTTATTGTTTTGAAAAATCCACTTTGCTAAGCTAAGTGGTCTGCAAACTACAGGTATCCTACAGGTGGATCTAACAGGATGCAAATACTTGTGTGACTTCCTGTTTATTCTCTGAAGGCTGCTGGAAACTGTCCGACTTGACGGCAGCTTTTTGTCGCCTCCTGTCGGCGCAGTTCATCTCCAACGAGCCTATTTTGTTAAATGCCTGTTGCTTCGACTCCTCTCTCCTCATGTCTCTTCCTCGCCTCCTCCGCTCGTATCTCAGGTGGGAGGGACTAAGACGCGAGGAGAGGAGGCGAGGAAAGGAATTGAGGATGTACAAACTGAGAAATGAGAAGACGTTCTGGAGTTTATTCTCCATATTAAAGATAAATGTTACAGATGTTCAGTTTAAGATCATTAATTGTCAGTGTCTCTGTGTTCCCCTCAGCACCTGCTCATGATGCCACAGGTAAATACCCCCCTGACCCCCCCTGAACAGAGAGCCTCCACCTGTTGACGTTCAAACAGCCTGATCTCTCTTCTTCCTCTGAGCCATACAAACTATTAAAACTCATCAATGAGCCACACTGTTGTTCCTTCATCACCATGAACACACACTGTAGTTTATTTTGACTCAGTCCCACACACACCGTCCTGCTGCCCCAAATACTCACTAGAGCACCAAATGTGGATTCATCCGCTGCTGAAATAGTCCCCAACAAATGTTCGTTGATAAAAACTAGAGCGAGCAGCTGTTTCAGGAAATTACTGAGACTTTTTCAAATTTAATTTAAAATTAATGAAACTATATATTTATGATGTGTTTTTAAAGATTTACATCCTCAGTAGGAACCAATGGGCTCGGAGCCGAGAGCCAGAGACGTGTTGTTGGTTTGAGTCTGAACATGAAGGATTTAATAATGATGAGAAAAATATCACAATATCACAACTATACTGTGTGTGTACTATTGTGTATATGTTCATGTATATATATTAATATGAGTATGTGTATATGTATAAATGAATATATAATGTGTATATATAAATATATGTGTGTGTATATATATATATATATATATAGGTATATATATAATGTGTGTGTATATATATATGAATACATATCACTAACCAGAACCCAGCCGGTCACTTCATGTTTCTCTGGTCCTCCTCTCGTCTGAATCGCCAGGTTGTCTCTGTCTCCAGGAAGAAGCTCCATCCTCTTCTTCCCACTGAGGATCTGAAGGAAGACACCCCGGCATCATCATCATCATCATCTTCATCATCACCAACAACAATATCATCATCATCATCATCAACATCAGGACATCAGCAGCACAAGAGGACTTGAGGACTTCAGTCTGTTGGTTTGTCGTTGAATCTGTAGAAACTGATACAGAAACAGGCTGCAGCTCGTCTTAAGTCCACAAACAGAGTCTGAACCTGCAGAGAAAACCTGCTGACAGACACCTGAACACCTGGAACACCTGAGGCTGCAGGTAACATATGAGCTCATCAGGAGGACAGTTAGTCTCTTTTTAACCCTGTGAAGTCTTCAACATCACTTTCTAATATTCCCAAAACTAAAAACCTTTTAGTTCCAGATGTGTCGGCTCTCTAATGCAGATTCACTTTTCTGCTTTGATTCTCCAAACGGTCACCACCAAAGGGTTAACTGACCACTCTGTTAACTATTAACTATTAACAGAGAGGGTTAACTAACCACTCTGTTAACTATTGACTACTAACAGAGAGGGTTAACTAACCTCTCTGTTAACTATTAACTATTAACAGAGAGGGTTAACTAACCACTCTGTTAACTATTGACTACTAACAGAGACGGTTAACTAACCTCTCTGTTAACTATTAACTATTACCAGAGAGGGTTAACTAACCACTCTGTTAACTATTGACTACTAACAGAGAGGGTTAACTAACCTCTCTGTTAAATATTAACTATTACCAGAGAGGGTTAACTAACCACTCTGTTAACTATTAACTATTACCAGAGGGGGTTAACTAACCTCTCTGTTAACTATTAACTACTAACAGAGAGGGTTAACTAACCAGTCTGTTAACTATTAACTATTAACAGAGAGGGTTAACTAACCAGTCTGTTAACTATCAACTATTACCAGAGAGGGTTAACTAACCACTTTGTTAACTATTAACTATTACCAGAGAGGGTTAACTAACCTCTCTGCTACATATTATCTATTAACAGAGAGGGTTAACTAACTCTGAACTAAACTGACACCGCCACAGACCGGAACCTCTTTATTATTAACTCTTTATTATTAACTCTTTTTTTAAACTTATTATTAACTTGTTATTTTTACCTCTTTATTAACTTAATATTAACTTATTAATATTAACTCATTATCATTAACTTATTAGCTTATTAATATTAACTCATTATTATTAACTCTGTATTGTCAAAGTTATAATTTGGAAGATTTTCATTTTGTTGTCTTTCCTCTGGTTAATTGCAGGTGTGTTTTTGGACCTCACTTTGGTTTCAGTTTCCTCGTCTGTAGTCATCGATCTTTTCTTTGTTCGGCCATAATAACCGTTTACTCACAACACAGCAGAGACCTGAAACAACAGCACGCCGCTTCACACACAGGTGAGTTGAAGAGCAAGTCTGCTGTGTTAAAAGTTGAACTGTGCGTCGCTTGTGATTTTTCTGTAAAAGTCGACACCAGGGTCGTAATACTGTAAATGCTGCAGGCTTTCATCAGTGGGCCACAGGCTCAGTCACCATTGTGTTGCATCATTCGGTGATAGATAGAGACTTAACAGACGTTTATTTAAATGAAAATCTTCCAGATTACAACTTTCATTTATTAACTCTTTATTATTTTGTTTGTACACATCAATTTTATCTGTATGTTAATGGTCATTAGTTATCGGAGTCACTTGATGAATCAATAAGTCGATCAGATTTCTGATATCAAATCAAAACAGCAGGAAACATCAGATTGGACTCTGATTGACATGAAAATAATAAATACAGTCAGATCCACTAATTAATAAACTGTTTGTTCACCAGTCTCTGTTGTTTTGGGATATTTACTTGCTTCATCTTCGTATATGAAATCATTCCGCCAGTTTATATTTTATTATTATTATTATTATTATTATTATCATTTTATAAACACACTTCTTGTTTACAGATTAAATTAGTTCAGATGATAGAGGAGCTGCTGCTGTCCTCTGATTGGTGGGTTTGTCCCAGCTTATACTGACACGTTTACACATCACCTGTTGTGTTTGTTTGTATGAATCAATCTGAAGACTGAGGATTCATAAACTGACCTTTCATTCCTCAGTCACATTTAAGTTTCCCAGCAGTGAAACAGTTAAACTTTTTATTTACAGATTTATTTTCCTGTTTTATATTTTCAGGTGGAGCTCAGCAGACGTTTATTGTTTCTACAAACAACAGCAGGAAACAGGAAATCAGCAGAAACAGGAAGACAGACGGAGACACTGCAGCTCAGAGAAATCACATCTTTATATTTGATCTTTATTTGTTGTCCTGACTGCAAATTCTGAAGATCATTTTCATTTGATATCATATTTGAGGTGAAATAAAGCCACTGATGAGCTGCTGGGTGTCTGAGTGATGACAGAGAAACTCACCCTCTTCCAGGTGAGGACAGGTGTGGGCACGCCCACCGCCTCACAGCTCAGGTACACCTGAGAGCCGCTCACATTGTAGACCTCACCAGGAGGAGTGACGATGACCGGAGCTACAGACAGACAGAGAGACAGACAGCTCAGTGACAGTCACAGTTCATTAAACATAATTAACATGAAGTTTGGTTGCAGAGAAGTTTCCATATTAGTCTGAAACAGGATGGAGAGAGAGAGAGACAGGCAGATGGACAGACAGGTGGAGACAGCTCAGTGACAGTCAGTGAAATTAAAGATAATTAACATGGAGTTTGGTTGCAGGGAAGTTTCCACATCAGTCTGAAACAGGATGAAACAGGTCGCAGGAATCCATCAGAGACAGTAAATCCTCGCTGACCTCGGAGGAATTTAGTTTGTCTGAGCGTGCTCAGTGTGACTTTTCATGTAGAAAGGAATTCAGTGTTTTTAGAGGGATGAAGGTGGATTATCATCACTCACTGTCTGTTACTGTCAGAGGGTCAGGCAGCAACATGTTCTGCTTCATTTCAACCATAAAGACACATTTATACATTATATTATTATTTATAGATTATATTATTATTTATATATTTATATTATTATTTATATATTAATACTGAAAACATGATGTAAAGTGTAAATATCTTCTGTGTGTGTTCACACTGTTTCAATGTCTGAACCAGACTTCATCACAGATTTATGTTGTTTCTACATCAGTCAGATGATTGTTTGTAAACAGAAAAGTCAAACAAACTCAGATTTATTAACATCTCAGAAATCAGATGTCATCAGATTCTTAATAAGGAAACAAGTACATGTTGTTCATCTCGGTTTGAATTCAAATTAAACGCAGTCTGAAACTGTTAGCCTAGCTTAGCACAAAGACTGGAAGCAGAGGGAAACTGTGTGTCTCAGCCTGACCTGTGTGTGTCTCTGTCTCACCTGTGTCTCAGCCTGACCTGTGTGTCTCAGTCTCATCTATGTGTCTCTGTCTCACCTGTGTCTCAGCCTGACCTGTGTGTCTCTGTCTCTGTGTCTCTGTCTCACCTGTGTCTCAGCCTCACCTGTGTGTCTCTGTCTCACCTGTGTGTCTCAGTCTCACCTGTGGCGCAGCGGCCCTTGTTCTGGATGGTGATGGCTTGTTTGCCCTCTGTCTCGGCTGTCAGGCTGGCGCTCTTCAGTGCGCAGCCGCTCCTGTACGTGACTCCGTCGGTCCCGCAGACCTCGTAGTTGCTCTTACAGACGCAGACTCCCAGCTTGTTCTTCTTGTCCTCGTCGCTTTTGACGCACTCCAGACCGGAGCCGCAGCGGCGCGCTGCCGCGCGGCGCCCCCCACACAGCTCCCTCTCCGCGGCGGCGCACACCGTGCAGCAGCCGCAGGAGTCCAGCAGAGAGCCGGCAGGGCAGCCCTCCCCCGGGAGAGGAGCGCACTGAGCCGGGTCACACGGTCCACAGCCCGGACCCGCCGAGACACGGACCGAGAGCACCGGGAGGACCGAGAAGAACGACAGAACCGGAACCAGAGACAGAAAGACGGTGAAAGACTTCATGATGGACTGATGGAGATCTCTGATGTGGACTCTGCTGGTCTGAACTTTGTCACGGTCTAAACACTCTGAGATCTGATCTGCAGACTGTGAGCTGTTTAAAGCCGCTAACTCCGCCTCACAGAGACCAACAACTGATCCCAGACCTGCTCTCAGTGTACGGAGGAACAACACTGACTGAATAATAATAATAATAATAATAATAATAACAAAACAATAATAATAATTTAAATAAATAATAAAAAGTCAAAAACGAGTCACTGAAGCTTCATTCAGGATTTAAATCACATGATTTGAATAAAACTTTATCTGCAGCTCATTTCTGTGATGTTTCGGTTTCATTAGTAATTAATAATAATTAATAATCTTGCTGCTGTTGATCAGGGAACTCCTCACAGACACTTTGTATTTGAAATCTTTATATTATATTTAACGGTATCACAGTTTGAGTGACAACCAAGAGATTTTACTACCCTGCTAGATGCTCATTAATACTGCAATAACACTAATATTAATCATAGCATTAAATGAAATCATTTGTTATTTCAGTCTGTAAGTAACTTGGAAAATCATTCGGGATAAAAGAAAAGAAAAATCAACAAAAAAGGCTTCAACAAATCAGTCGAGTGGAAAACAAACAGAAAAAGATTTTTACCTTTTTAACAAAACAACCTGTTTAATGTCAAAATGTTCAATTAGAAAATGTAAAACTTCTGGATGAATATTTGTAGTGTTGTATTATATTGTATATACACTCCCCTCCAAAAGTATTGGAACAGTGAGGCCAATTCCTGTATTTTTGCTGTAGACTGAAAACATTTGGGTTTGACATCAAAAGATGAATATGAGACAAGAGATCAACATTTCAGCTTTTATTTCCAGGTATTTACATCTGGATCTGATACACAACTTAGAAGATAGCANAGATCCAGATGTAAATACCTGGAAATAAAAGCTGAAATGTTGATCTCTTGTCTCATATTCATCTTTTGATGTCAAACCCAAATGTTTTCAGTCTACAGCAAAAATACAGGAATTGGCCTCACTGTTCCAATACTTTTGGAGGGGAGTGTATATTATATTATATTGTATATACATTATATTGTATTATATTGTATTGTATTATTATATTTTATTCGTGTTTGCACTCTATTGATTTTATTGATCCCTGTGGAAAAAAATCATCAGTTTTATTGATTAGAAAACAAAATGTCAGATTGTTACCAAAAGTCACATCAGAGGAATTTCTTGTCATCACAGCCTTTCACAGCTTGAACATCAGCCAATAAAAACGATCGATGAAGATGAATAAATATCAATACAGATTAATAACTGACCGGCTTATTATTATTCTGTATTTAACATGGATCAAACAGGTCCGATTCTGTTTGTTTTCAGCAGGTTCTGATGGCAACAAACCAGAATATAAAACCAGTACAAACCGGTACAGACCACTTTTCACATCATGGTACAGGATTTCTTTCTCCTGTCATATAAACAAAACTCTAAAAACTTGGATCATCTCTAAAATGAACCATCAGACATTTCAGAGACGTCTTACAGTTTGTTGCTGAGCGTCAGCTGGTCGGTGGGAAACTAACAAACAGGAAATATTCAGAGTCAGAGGTCACATTTATTCTTCCTGTTATTGTTCAAACACCCCCGTGGAAACGACAGCCATGCAGACAGCTGATGTAAATGTACACGTCATCATCATCATCATCATCATCATCGTCATCGTCGTCACTGAATACTATAACATGAAACTTTACATCAGTTTAAATACTGACTTCTGTATGAACTGTATAGTCTCTTCTCATTGGTCCACAGAGACCCTGGCAAATGTTCTGAAACTGATTCATAGAAAACGTGTACTATAGTGGAGTATTTGATGCGTACTTGCAGCACTCTGTGTATTTATTTGCAGTATTTGGTGATGAATGCAGACAGCAGGTCTCTGTACGGAGAGTCTGATCGGTGAGTTCGGAGTTTGAGAATTTTGTGGATCGCAGGAGAACGAAGGAGGAGGTTGTGACTGAATCCCACCAGACTGGAGGTAAACCAGTACAGAGCCATGGACTGGGAGGGGGGAGGGAGGGAGGGGGAGGAGAGGCAGGGAAGGGGAGGGAAGGGGAGGGGAGGGAGGAGGAGGAGAGGAAGAGGAGGGAGGGGAGGAGAGGGGAGGGAGAAACAGAAAAGAAACTGGTGTTAAAGAATCAGTGCTGTTGCAGGTTTTGGTTCAGGTTTTCTGTAAAGTTCCTGATCCCTGAACAGTTTAAAGACCAGCAGACAGAAACATCACTTAATTTCAAAATAAAATAAAATAAAATGGCTGTGATCAGTGGATTCACTCACAGGGAGGAAGATCATCAGCTGCTTTGAGATCAACATTAACAAACAGCAGATTTTAACATTGGGGTTTCTGTTTCTGTACAAAAACACCTACAGAAACATGTAATATTTAACCTGTGATATTTAACATGATATTTAACCTGTGATATTTAACATGTGATATTTAACGTGATGTTTAACCTATGATGTTTAACATGTGATGTTTAACCTATGATGTTTAACATGTGATATCTAACATGATATTTAACCTGTGATATTTAACATGTGATGTTTAACATGTGATGTTTAACCTGTGATATTTAACATGATATTTAACATGTGATGTTTAACATGTGATGTTTAACATGTGATATTTAACATGATATTTAACCTGTGATATTTAACATGTGATGTTTAACCTGTGATATTTAACATATGATGTTTAACGTGTGATATTTAACATGTGATATTTAACATATTTAACCTGTGATGTTTAATATGTGATATTCAACCTGTGATATTTAACATGTGATGTTTAACATGTGATGTTTAATGTGATGTTTAACATGTGATATTTAACGTGATATTTAACCTGTGATATTTAACATGTGATGGTTAACATGTGATATTTAACGTGATATATAACATGTTATGTTCAACATGTGATATTTAACCTGTAATGTTTAACATGTGATATTTGACCTGTACTGTTTAACATGTGATATTGAACATATGATGTTTAACATGTGATAATAAACCTGTGATATTTAACCTGTACTGTTTAACATGTGATATTTAACCTGTAATGTTTAACATATGATATTGAACATGTGATATTTAACCTGTAATGTTTAACATGTGATATTTAACCTGTACAGAATCTGGACCGACTCAGGTCCTGGTTCAGGTATGAGTCACCTAAAGACTTCAATCCAGCAGCAGAAACATGTTTTCAGAGTTTGAGCAGCAGGTCCTGATCTCAGCCAGATGAAACATGTCTGTATGTGTTTAATCTGATGAACACGTGATGCCGACAGAAATGACCGTCTGACAGAACTCAACATGTTCAGAGAAAAACTCAAAGATTCATCAACTCAACAGACCTGAACATGGAACCTGCAGAAGTATGAAAACTCTGCATCCCCTCTGTCTGCACCTGAACCTGGTGTCACTCTGGAACCTCCAAACTGAACCAATCAGCTGCTCCGATTTGATTTCATTTATAGCACAAAATGGCAGACTTTAACTCACAGAGGGGACTGTAGCAGCGATGGGAATCATCAACACTGAGAATCCTCTGATGAAGTTCGTCACAAACCTCTGAAAACGAGACGGGTCAATTCTCTGAAGAGAAAACACCTGAAGAAGAAGAGGATGGCTAGGTTAGATGACATCATCAGGTCAAGTAATCACACACCTGCTGAACAGACTGACCTCTACAATGAGCAGGTTGGTGAGTCCAAGACAGACAGGTAGGATCCAGGTGGAGTCAGGTAAGGTGAGGTCAGGAAACCACAGAGCGCCCCCTGCTGTCAGATCAGACTGCAGCACTGCAGGAAACACAGTTTGGTGAAGTTTAGTTAAAGGAATAAAGTCCTGGTCTGGGACTGATCCAGGGTCAGTTTACCAGACTTGTCCAAGAACGGCCTAGTCTCAGTGTTTGCTTACTGGACGTGTCCAGACTCAGGTTTCGGAGGGCCAGAGAAAGGCTGATCCACAGGGGCAGCTGAACCCAGACCAGCAGACTGGCTTTGAAGGGGTGACAGTTGTCTCTGATGTAGAGCTGAGAAACAATACGACGCAGATTCTTCTGGAACTGAAACCTGACCAGAGAGAACAGAACAGCATCATGTTGTTGTTTTATAAAACAGATAGTTCCGGTCTTTGATTATGATTGGCTGAGCCGCATTCGAACCCGTTGTAAAATACTCTATAAACACACACCTGTGACTGCATTACATCGGTATTACTGCGCCAAACAAACGGTTTCAAAATGTCAGATTTTGTTGTGAATTTTGATTCACTGGGTGGGCTAAGCGTGGATGAGTGGACAGGATAGAGGAGGAAGATAAAAAAGAAAGAAGACACGCTGAAATTAATGAGAGAGAAACTGAAGAGCTGGAAAAGTCAAGAAACGAAGCCTTGACTGTTCAATGAATGCACAAAAACCCACAAAGATGTCGACGAAAGAAACAAAGACTGCCTCCGGGGATTTGTGTTTGAGAAGCAGGGAACCCGCTGTGTCCTGATGCTTCGTTGGTGGAATACCTGTCGGTGCTGCCGCCCAATCCACTGGCCTGTTATCGCCATCCAAAGCGTACAAACAACGATCTATGGTCAGTTAACGATGTAACTTTAGCTAGCTTGCATGTTTTTATTTTTAGCATATTATGCTCAACTTTCTCTTGTTATGCTGTCACTTGCCAACAATATAATTTTTGTCACAGTGTAGCTTGGTCATTCTACACTGTAACAAAAATGATGCTGCTGGCAAGTGACAACAGCGAGGGGAAAGTGAGCAGAGCTAATAGTGGCCGATGGCAGATACATGTGTGGTTATAATGTAACTGCAACATGATGGGAACATTTTCTCTCTCCTAACGTTAGGTATACTAGAGAGGCCATGGGGCTGAACTTCCTCTGCTCCATGTTGCCACGGATTTGTAAACCAGCAGTCATTGAGACTGTCTACACCAAACGCTGCTTGCAAAGTACCACTGTACAAAAACTCTGATGCTGGCTATTGAACACTACTTCAACAACTGCACAATCAATAGCGATATCCAGAGAAATGTTAATATTCACCCCAATCTTTAAACGTGCTTTCCACGGTGTCTGTGTGTTGCCGCGTCTGTGTGTTGCTTGGCAACGATTCTGATAAATGTCGCTGAAGAACTACATTGCTTGGCAGAAGAATGGTTATTTGTTATCAATGAATGATTGCATTTTTTGTTGCTGCGTGTTTATTTGATGAAACCTTGCCAGGTATATGTAGTAACCATTTTATAAAAGCAATAGGCCGTGATTTACAGTGATCTTAGAACAGCTAAAGGGGTTTCTCCGCTCCGCGTCGTGCCTAACAACGCCCCTTAGCTATTCTAAAATCACTGTAAACCACGGCCTCTTGGGGCTTATTGCTTGAGTCCTTTTCCACTGCAGGAATGTACCGACCTGTAACCTGGTTCTTCTCAGAACCTGAACTCTTTAGAACCATTGGAGTCTTTGGTACAAGCTTCTTGTATTTCCTCTGGATTTTACAAGCCTGGATGTGTCAGATAGACATCATTAATGCCTCTGTGCCCCCAAGGGACACATATCACTATCACATATCATGACACTCATCATGTCAGTGGATACTGTGCTTCAGACCGCCAAACAAATGTTCCACAAAACAAACCAGTTCAGGTCCTTGGAGTTCTGGGCAGTTGACCCGTTTGTCTGGTTGGTAATCCAGCCTGGACGGATGCAGCAGTGAAATAGTTACTGATGTTGCATTTCTTGTCTGTTCTTTCCCTTCACTCTTCTACTTATCTGTTTCTCTCCGTGCGCCAAGTCCAGATCATATGAGACTTGTTGCTGCCCTGTTAGCTTAGCCCCGAGCCTAGCCTAGCCATACATATATTTAAAAACAGCTCTGAAGTCACTGCAGTTTGAACTCTTCTTCTTCTGACAGAATTAACCAGGTCATTATGTCTTCGAGTGGGAACAGAACAGAAATCTGCTTCATGTTAGTTTGTTTCTCACCGGCTCTGTTTCTCCGTCCAGCCTCTCTCTCTCGCTCGGACTGAAACTTCGTATTGCAGCCTCTTCACCAGCTCCGAGATCTCCACCTGCAGCGCCTCCACCTACACATCACCTGGAGGTTACTATGGTTACCGTGATGGAGAAGAGGCTACTGAGCTCCTGAGAGGATTCCTGAAATGTTTCAGGTCTCTGAGGACAAACTGTTCTGATTGGATCTCAGTTCACATTTACAGACCTGAGACCAGCTGAAGAGCAACAGTGTCACTGATCTCAGTTCACAGTTTAAAATGTGTTTTCTTCTCATCATCATGAAATCCTTCATGTTCAGACTCAAACCAACATGTTAGTTTGTCTCTCAACACTGTCTGACTTCCTGTCTGTGGCTCTCAGCTCCAACCCCATTGGTTCCTACGGAGTATATAACTGAGCTCCTCACACCGTACTGTCCGAACAGGCCCCTCAGGTCTTCCAGTCTGGGTCTTCTAACTATTCCAGAGTCCAGGTTAAAAACAAAGAGTGATCGAGCCTTTGCAGTACTGGCTCCTCGGCTCTGGAATAGTCTTCCACTGAGCATCATATCAGCACTTTGTGCTTATGGCTTGAAAAGAACACAAATATATAGTTTCATGTTTAAAGTCTCAGTAATTTAAAACAGCTGCTGCATTTGTTGGGGGCTATTTTCAGCAGCGGATGAATCCACATTTGGTGCTCTAGTGAGTATTTGGGGCAGCAGGACAGTGTGTGTGGGACTGAGTCAAAATAAACTTCAGTGTGTGTGTTCATGGTGATGAAGGAACAACAGTGTGGCTCCCTGATGAGTTTTAGAAGACAGATCAATACTTTGTTAGTGGTTAGCACATAAATTCACTGTTTGGGACTGAACATGAAGAAACATATCAAATATCAGCAGATGTCTGAACACCAAACAAAACATTTATATCATTTTTATTTATGTCACATACGAGACTCTTTGTGTTATCAGCAGGAGCTTTCTGATTGGTCCACTTCATGACGTCAGATGTATACATGATGTACAAACCATGTACAAAAACTACAAACATAAACTGATGATGTGTATATTATGTGAGTATTTGTGTATTAGGTGTTTGTATGAAAAGTTCTATATAAATAAACATTATCATTATTATTATTATTATTATTATATTATTTATAAGAGCAGATAGTGTTCAGTCCGAACCTGTCTGTCTCTCTGCAGGTGGAGGTGATGTCTCTCAGACAGACAGACAGGTGGCAGCATGTCGCCCCCTGCAGTAGGTGAAGCTCACTACACCAACAGCACACTGCCGTAATAAATCCTCCTTCATATAATGTTCATTATACAGGAGGTATTTCTGTTACTTAGTCCACAGTCATTGATATAAATGGGGTGGCCAAAATAATAGAAACACAGCAGCCCAAACTACTTCCTCCACAGTGATGAGGAGGATTTATTACAGGACTGATGGATTACACTGACTTCTAAGGTGTTCCTAATAAACTGGACACTGAGTGTAGCTGTGACCTGATCTGGATCAGTTTCTGTAAACACATGTTGGTTTAATGAAACCTGTGAAGGACATTAATTGATTAGTTGATTGACAGGTTAATCTGCAACTATTTCAATAATGAATTAAAAGTTTCAGTCATGTTTCAAACAAGTGCCGAAAATTAGCAGCTTTTTTTAAATTTCTCAGTAAACTGAATCTCTAATCAATTTATTTATAGATTTATAGATAAATCAATTCATTTATAGATTTAAAGACAAATCAATTTATTTATAGATTTATAGACGAATCAATTCATTTATAGATTTATAGACGAATCAATTTATTTATAGATTTATTGACTAATCAATCAGTTAATTGAGAAGTAATCATCAGACTAATTAAACCAGTTTCCTCCCCTCGTGTCCTCTGTCACTCACCTTGGTGACGATGACCATCTGGTAGGCGGCGAGTGGAAGAGTAATGAGCGTCCTGACCGACAGCGTCGCCATGACAATGCTCAGCCACCACGGCAGCCCGCTCACCTGCTGCACGCTCACCAGGAAGTGTTCACATAGGTGAACCGGAGCCGAGTCCGAGAGGCCGCTGTACCAGCCGGCTGCACCTGCACCATCATCACCACCACCGCCTGAGAACCTCCTGACACCTGACAGGGTCCTGACACCTGACGGGATCCCGACACCTGACGGGGTCCCGACACCTGACAGGGTCCTGACACCTGACAGGGTCCTGACACCTGACGGGATCCTGACACCTGACAGGGTCCTGACTCTTGATGGGGTCTTGACAGGTAATGTGTGACAGCAGACTGCAGGGAGTCCAGTAGACGGAGGTGCAGAGCAGGTGTGACCAAGTGGAGGTGACTTCCTGTTGAACGCAGCAGAACAGACTCCTCGTACAGGAAGCTGCAGGAGGCGGTGCTGCAGGACGCCGGACCTCGTCGACCCCCCCACACTCAACATGGTGATCCCCCCTAAAACATGAAGACACAAACAGGACTGTGGATTAAAGACGAATTCATGATCCTGAAACTAAAGAAAACAAACCATCAGTGAAGAAGTTAAACATCTTCATCATCAGAGAGTCCTGGTTGTCGAGGTGGTGTCCAGCAAATGATGTGGGCTTCGTAGAAAATTGGCGGACTTTCTAGGGAAGACCTGGTCTGATTAGGAGAGATGGCATTCATCCCACTTTGGATGGAGCAGCTCTCATATCTAGAAATCTGACCGATTTTATTAGTGGACCAAAACCATGACAACCCAGAGTTGAGACCAGGAGGCAGAGTTGCAGTCCTACACGCTTCTCTGCGCTTCCATTAGAACAGGTACCCGCCAAAAAAGTCATATTAAGTCATATTAGTCATATTAATACTCACATTCCTTGAGGCTCCGGCCGAGGAGGTGGAGTTGCAGCCAACTTTGACTCAAGCCTAGAAATCAACCCTAAACCTAAACTTAATTATAACTCATTCGAAAGCCTTGTTCTTAGTCTCTCTCACCCAACCTGGAAAACTCTACAGCCAATTCTATTTGTTATAGTGTACCACACTTCTGGCCCATATTCTGAATTTCTAAATGAATTCTCAGAGTTTTTATCAAGTTTAGTCCTTAAAACAGATAAAGTAATTATCGTAAATGATTTTAATATTCATGTGGACGTTGATAATGACAGCCTTAGTACTGCGTTTATCTCATTATTAGACTCAAATGGCTTCTGTCAGAGTGTACATAAACCCACTCATTGTTTTAACCACACCCTCGACCTTGTTCTGGCTTATGGTATTGAAATTGAACATTTAATAGTCCTTCCACAGAATCCTCTTTTATCGGATCATTATTTAGTAACATTTGAATTCCTATTAGTGGACTACAAGCCAGTAGCCAAAAACTCCTACAGCAGATGTCTATCTGATAGTGCTGTAGCTAAATTTAAAGAAGCGATTCCATCGGCATTTAATTCAATGCCATGTCTCAATATAATGGAGGACTCCTANGGAGTTTCTGTGCTTTCTCGTCTCGCAGGTTCCTGTGGATCGTTGTTGCAGACTGCCTGCCGCCGTCGGCCTGCTTGACCCCCACTGCTGCTATTATTATTATTATTATTATTATTATTACTCATATTTCTATTACTAGCCATATTTCTATTATTAGTCGTATTACAATTTTTAATCATATTTCTATTATTAGTCATTCTTCCATTGTTATTAATGTTATTATAATAATAGCTGTTATTGCTATTATTAGTTATATTTCTATTGTTATTATAGTTGCTGCTGCATTCATTCCTGCCTGCCTGCCTGCCTGTCTGTCTGTCTGTCCCTCTCTCTCTCTCTCTCTCCTCTCTGTCTCTCTCTCTCTCAACCCAGCCGGTCAAGGCAGATGGCCGCCCACCTAGAGCCCGGTTCTGCTCGAGGTTTCTGCCTCTTAAAAGGAAGTTTTTCCTTGCTACTGTCTCCAAGTGCTTGCTCATGGTGGGAATTGTTGGGTCTCTGTAAATAACATTATTAAGAGTACGGTCTAGACCTGCTCTATATGCAAAGTGTCATGAGATGACTTTTGTTGTGATTTGGTGCTATATAAATAAAATTGAATTGAATTGAACCTGAACACAGACGACACAGTCCAACACAGACCGTCACAGTCCAACACAGACCGTCACAGACTGACAGTCCCACACAGACCGTCACAGACTGTCACAGTCCAACACAGACCGTCACAGACCGACAGTCCCACACAAACCGTCACAGTCCAACACTGACCGTCACAGACTGTCACAGTCCAACACAGACGTCACAGTCCAACACAGACCGTCACAGACTGTCACAGTCCAACACAGACCGTCACAGACTGTCAAAGTCCAACACAGACCGTCACAGTCCAACACAGACTGTCACAGTCCAACACAGACCGTCACAGACTGTCACAGTCCAACACAGACGTCACAGACCGACAGTCCAACACAGACCGTCACAGTCCAACACAGACCATCACAGACTGTCACAGTCCAACACAGACCGTCACAGACCGACAGTCCAACACAGACCGTCACAGACCGACACAGACTGTTGGTCTGTGACGGTCTGTGTTGGACATGTTTGCGTTAAACGCAAACATAAATATGTAGACACACACACTGCTGCTGCTTTAATCAGAAACGTGTCTATAAATCTACTTCATTGATCATTTAAACTAGGAAACTGTCACAGACTCAGAATCTGTTTGTATTTTTGCAGATTTATTTTGTCTGTTAAAGTTTGAATATTTCTCTTCAACATCAAATATTGACGATGAGTAAATAAACACAGTGGCAGTCACAGTTTGTGTTCTCTGCTGTTCCTACAGGTGAGATCTTCTGAGACACCTGAGACCTGCATCAGAGGCTCCGTTCACACTGCAGGCTAAAGTGACTCAGATCTGATTTTTTCACCACAGTGTGAACGGCACAGATCACCTGGAATCTGATCTTTTCAATTCTGATTCAGTCCACTTTCATACGTGGTCCTAAATCAGATACAGGTCTGATGTTTTGAAATGCAACCTCAGTCTGAACGGTCACTCTAGATCGATCCCCTGCTGCCAGCCAATAAGGAGACGGGTCACCTGATCTGAGTGTCCTGCAGCGAGAGTCTTGAGGAGAGGACCTGATTGATGGAGGTAAAAGTCGCCTTTGACATCCTGAACTTTAGGATGAAATCTGTTTCTGTGACGCCCTTCAGGCCACAATCCACCACTCCTGATCCACCACCCCTGATCTACCACTCCTGGCTCCGCCTCCACACACACCTCCGGACAGAAGCAGCAGCTGTTGCTCCACGAAAAGTCAGAATTAAAAATAACCCTAACCCTAACCCTCGTCATCATCCTCATCTTCGTCTTCATCCTTGTCCTCGTCATCATCTTCATCTGCGTCCTTGTCCTTGTCTTCATCCTCGTCCTCATGCTCGTCCTTGTCCTCGTCTTCATCATCGTCTTCATCCTCATCCTCATCTTCGTCATCATCCTCATCTTCATCCTCGTGCTCGTCTTCATCCTTGTCCTCGTCATCGTCCTCGTCTACATCCTTGACCTCGTCATCGTCCTCATCTTCCTCCTCGTCTTCATCCTCGTCCTTGTCTTCATCACCGTCCTCATCTTCCTCCTCGTCCTCGTCTTCATCCTTGACCTCGTCGTCGTCCTCGTCTTCATCCTCGTCATCATCTTCATCTGCGTCCTTGTCCTTGTCTTCATCCTCGTCCTCATGCTCGTCCTTGTCCTCGTCTTCATCATCGTCCTCGTTTTCGTCCTCGTCCTCGTCTTCATCCTCGTCCTCGTCTTCATCCTTGTCCTCGTCATCGTCCATGTCCTCGTCCTTGTCCTCGTCTTCATCCTCGTCCTCGTCTTCATCCTCATCCTCATCTTCGTCATCATCCTCGTCTTCATCCTCGTCCTTGTCTTCATCCTTGTCCTCGTCATCGTCCTCGTCTTCATCCTTGACCTCGTCATCGTCCTCATCTTCCTCCTCGTCTTCATCCTCGTCCTTGTCTTCATCACCGTCCTCATCTTTCTCCTCGTCCTCGTCTTCATCCTTGACCTCGTCGTCGTCCTCGTCTTCATCCTCATCTTCATCTTCAACCTCGTCCTTGTCTTCATCCTTGTCCTCGTCCTTGTCCTCTTCTTCATCCTCGTCCTCATCCTTGTCTTCATCCTCGTCCTCGTCATCATCCTCGTCTTCATCCTCGTCCTCATCCTTGTCCCCGTCATCGTCCTCGTCTTCCTCCTCGTCTTCATCCTTGACCTCGTCATCGTCCTCATCTTCCTCCTCGTCTTCATCCTTGTCCTTGTCTTCATCATCGTCCTCGTCTTCATCCTTGTCTTCGTCCTCATCTTCCTCCTCGTCCTCGTCTTCATCCTCGACCTCGTCGTCATCCTCGTCTTCATCCTCATCTTCATTCTCGTCCTCGTCTTCATCCTCGTCCTCGTCCTCGTCTTCATCCTTGTCCTTGTTCTCGTCTTTATCCTTGTCCTCGTCTTCGTCATCGTCCTTGTCTTCGTCATCGTCTTCATCCTCGTCCTCGTCTTCATCCTCGTCATCGTCCTTGTCTTAGTCATCGTCTTCATCCTCGTCCTCGTCTTCATCCTTGTCCTCGTCCTTGTCTTCATCCTCGTCCTCGTCATCATCCTCGTCTTCATCCTCGTCCTCGTCTTCATCCTCGTCCTTGTCCTCGTCTTCATCCTCATCTTCATCCTCGTCTTCGTCATCGTCTTCATCCTCGTCCTCGTCTTCATCCTCGTCCCCGTCTTCGTCCTCATCCTCGTCTTCATCCTCGTCCTTGTTCTCGTCTTCATCCTTGTCCTCGTCTTCATCCTCGTCCTTGTCCTCGTCTTCATCCTCGTCTTCATCCTCGTCCTTGTCTTCATCCTTGTCATCGTCCTTGTCTTCGTCATCGTCTTCATCCTCGTCCTCGTCTTCATCCTCGTCCTCGTCTTCGTCCTCGTCTTCATCCTCGTCCTCGTCTTCATCCTCGTCCTTGTTCTCGTCTTCATCCTCGTCCTTGTCCTCGTCTTCATCCTCGTCCTTGTCCTCGTCTTCATCCTCGTCCTCGTCTTCATCCTTGTCCTCAGCTTATAAATGAAACCTTAAACGCTGACTTCAGTGGCCTCCATGTTTACTTCTGTACGACAGCGTGCTGCGTGAGACGTTTGTTATTGTTCTTTTGCACATGTGGGTCAGTTCAGGACCAGGACCAGGACCAGTTCACACTGGAATCTGATGTCGGCCACATTTAAAGAATAATGTGAACAACCAAACTAAAGAATCAGATCTGAGCAGTAAGACCGGCAGTGTGAACGCAGAGACTTGAACCAGCTCTGTGAAGAGCTGCTGAGCTCATTTTCTTCTTCTGGACCCTCCAGACCTGCACCACCCTGAAACACGCTCAACCACTCACTGACGAGGATTCAACGTACCTGTGTGACGTCAGCCGTCAGGTGAGCTGTACCCGGGTCTGTGCTGTGTTCATATAATTTATAAATAAAGTCCAACAGCAGAAGAAATCCTCTTCTGTCACCTTCGTCCACCGGCAGCAGTGTCCCACAGATATGACGTCACACTGTTTACCGCCGCGTGTCGGATAAATGTGACGTCTTAGAAACAAGAACGTTTCTGTAAATAAAAACAATAATAAATTAATGAATTAGAAAAAATAAAAACATCGCTCATGTCGAGAAAACAACAAACAATCAGCTGACAGAAGAAGAAGATTTACCGGAAACTCTGACCAGCCAGATTCAAACCGGAAACAGACGAGCGTACCTTCACAATAAAAGAATGAAACATTAATGTCAGTTTAGATGCTGCTCAATCATTAAATGTGTTTGTTTGGTTTTGTATTGGACCACTGCTGTTCTCTCCAGCAAAATGACTTTAAAACAATATATATAATATAACTATGTATTATTATTATATAATATTTTATTTACTGAACCAGAAGTTTTATTTATTGAGAGTAATATTTTTAATATGAACATCAAATATGGAGAAGTGTGTGGTGAACATCTGGTGTGATTTGGACACAAAGACAACACAAACCAAACAGAGATATTTTGACCTCTTGATCTTAAATGATTCACTGTACAACATACTTATAACCCAAACTATATTATACTGCACTATGATATACTATATCGTGTTATAATATCTGTATGTATAACATATATAAATATATAATATGTTACTGTTTAACCCTAACCCTCTTGATATTAACTCTGTGTATAATTACATCATCAATTTGTATAATACTCTGGTGTACACTTCATGTACTAAACTAGTTATGGGTCCTGTTTGTGTAACTGCCTGGAAGTTCTGGTATAGTGTCTATTTTATCCTATTCTTATTTTATATACGTACAATATATTTATTGTGTTTTATTTAAAGTTTCTCTGTTTATCTGTACTATATCTGTCTTTGTGGGGATCAATACATGATTATCTTATCTTACAAAAGTATAATATTTCACTCTTTGTAGCTTTGTAGAGGTATAAAGAAAAGTACAGTATCTAAACACAGTACTTGAGTAAATGTATTTAGTTACTTTGCACCACTGAACAAGTCGTCCAGACCGTTTTGTTCTCCTGCTCTTTTATTGTGAAGTGTCTCCACGGAAGTGCTGTAGTGGATAATCGTGTTCCCGGACAGATCGGTCCCCCCTGTCAGACAGCAGACATGGCGGAGTACAGCCAGGCGGGCCTCCTGGCGGCTCTGCTCCTCTTCACAGCTCTCACGGTCCGGGACGTTTATCTCGGCAGATCGAGCCCGCAGCGCGGACACCAGCCGGCCGACAGCCCCGGCCTCTCCCCGGACACCCTGCGGGACACAGAGCCCGGGAAACCCGCCAAGTCCTCCCTGTACACCGGGCCCGTGCTCAAGTTCCAGTACTGGTGAGTTAGTTAGCATGGAGGCTAACTGCTAACAGGTTAACATCGAGCTAACAGTTAGCACGATGACATCACCTGAAGAACAGGAAACCGGAAACAGCTGATTTATGAATTAAAATATGTTTCAGTCTGTTGTAACAAATTTATTTAGTTTCAATCTCAGAGGGAGAAACCCTGAGCTCCTCCAGGTGTGAACTCCTACAGGTGTGAGCTTCTACAGATGTGAGCTCATCAAGGTGTGAGCTCGTCCAGGTGTGAGCTCGTCCAGGTGTGAGCTCCTCCAGGTGTGAACTCCTCCAGGTGTAACATGATCCTCTTTAAGGGTGCTTTCACACCTAAGCTGTTTGGCCCGTTTTAAACGAACCTTGGAGCGTTTCGTCGGATAGCCCGGTTCGTTTGAGGTGGTGTGAAAGCTCTTTCAAACTCTGGTGCAGACCAAACAACCAAACTGGTCTGCCTGAAAAACAGAGGTCTCAGTTCGCTTCCAAGTGCACCAGAGTTCAGTTCGCTACAGGTGAGAACGCGATCCGAATCAAATATAGGAAGTGAACCAAAAAAAACAGTGCATTGTGGATGATAACTTTCAAATCCATAACTTATTATGACCTCGCTCGTCGTCTGTGTAACAGGGACAACACATCATAATCCCTCTCTCTCATCAGGGCCCGCCTTCTCCTTCTCACTCGTTGTCCTGCTGCTCATATTGTTCGCCTTCTTGTAAAGCATCTGATTGATGGAAACAATCAATCAATATAATAATGTTGCTCCATCAGAGATCAGGAAGTGTCGGCGAGTTTCACTCAGATATTTTGTCCAATAGACGAGCGACCATTTTGA
>NTHP01000177.1:1003005-1020836 GCA_003416845.1 Oplegnathus fasciatus | reverse complement strand
GACGTCTGTTACTTAGTACACCAGTGGTTTCTTTCTTCTTCAGGACATCCCAAATGGTTGTACTGGCTATGGCCAATGTTTGTGCAATGGCTCTGATTGATTTTCCATCTTCTCTCAGCTTCACAATTGCTTGTTTTTCACCCATAGACAGCTCTCTGGTTTTCATGTTGGTTACACCTCTAACTATAAATGCAGTCTGCACAGGCAAAACCCAAATCTGAAACTGAACGTAGACATTCAGCGCTATTTATTGTTTGAATAATCAATGTAATAGGACACACCAGGGCAACACAACACACCTGTCAGTCACATGTTCCAATACTTTTGCTCACATGAAAAATGGGTGGGTTCAAACAAAAGGTGCTATCTTCTAAGTTGTGTATCAGATCCAGATGTAAATACCTGGAAATAAAAGCTGAAATGTTGATCTCTTGTCTCATATTCATCTTTTGATGTCAAACCCAAATGTTTTCAGTCTACAGCAAAAATACAGGAATTGGCCTCACTGTTCCAATACTTTTGGAGGGGAGTGTAATATATATATATATATATGTGTATATTTATTGAACCGCTTCAGTTAAGCATGTTGGACATCACCTGACCTGCTGACCTCACCTGACAGGTGTGTCCTCTCTGGTTACTTTCAGTATCTCCTGAGGTTACAGTAAAGTGTTCCAGGAGTACTCTCGAGCCATCAGCCAGCTGTACCCGGACATCCGCATCGAGGGAGAAAACTACCCCCCAACCCCCTTCAACAGGTGAGCTGTGGCGTCAGGTGTTGATCACAGTGTAACTGATATTCAGGTGATGTCACATTTTTCTGACATGTTTCAAAACGTGATGGTTCTCATGAAGGATTTTAAAGTCCTTTACTGTCCTCAACAAGCTGCAGTGCCACCTGCTGGTGAGACAGGTAGTGATGTCACACTGTGCAGGACTCATTAACCCTTTCACACACGCTGTACAGGACTCATTAACCCTTTCACACACGCTGTACTGGACTCATTAACCCTTTCACACGTGGTACAGGACTCATTAACCCTTTCACACGCGGTACAGGACTCATTAACCCTTTCACACGGTACAGGACTCATTAACGCTTCCACACACTCTGTAGTGGAGTCATTAACCCTTTCACACACAGTACAGGACTCATTAACCCTTTCACACACGGTACAGGACTCATTAACCCTTTCACATGCTGTACTGGACTCATTAACCCTTTCACACGCTGTACTGGACTCATTAACCCTTTCACACGCTGTCAGGACTCATTAATCCTTTCACACACTGTACAGGACTCATTAACCCTTTCACACACGGCACAGGACTCATTAACGCTTCCACACGCTGTACTGGACTCATTAACCCTTTCACACATGGTACAGGACTCATTAACCCTTTCACACGCTGTACAGGACTCTAACCCTTTCACACGCAGTACAGGACTCATTAACCCTTTCACACGCGGTACAGGACTCATTAACCCTTTCACACACTGTACTGGACTCATTAACCCTTTCACACATGGTACAGGACTCATTAACCCTTTCACACGCGGTACAGAACTCATTAACCCTTTCACACACTGTACTGGACTGATTAACCCGTTCACTCACGGTACTGGACTCATTAACCCTTTCACACACGGTACTGGACTCGGAGGCAGAGCCTCTCTGAGTCTTGTCAGCTTCAGGTTTAGCCTCGAGTGCAGAATAATTGAATGAGAATAATATTAATATTCCAGTGTTATGGTGGATTATATACGTGTTTAATAACAGGGAGATCGTTGGTGTTGTTGTTACCATCAGTATGAAGTCAAACCAGTAAAACCAGCTCCTGTCTCTCCTCAGGTGTGTTGGTAACCTGATCTCCTACCTGAAGCTCCTCTCCATCCTGCTCATCGTCAGCGGTCAGAATCCTTTCATCCTCCTCGGCCTCGACACTCCCAGAGCCTGGACCTGGAGTCAGGACAACAAGGTACCTGTTACCACAGCAACAGATGCCTCAGATGGTTACCACGAAAACAGATTTAACCTGTCACTGTTTCTGTTGTCAGATCTTCTCCTGCCTGATGGCCTTCTTCCTCTGTAACATGATGGAGACTCACTTCCTGTCTACAGGAGCTTTCGAGGTCACACTGAACGGTGAGTTCTGATTGGACGAGGTAGACAAGGAAAGATGGAGGTAGAGAAGGAGAGGAGGAGGTAGAGAAGGAAAGGAGGAGAGGAAGTGTAATAGTGTTTTTGGTCCCCCCCCCTCTCTTTCAGATGTTCCCTTGTGGTCAAAGCTTCAGTCAGGTTATGTCCCAAACATCCAGGAAATCTTCCAGATCCTCGACAACCACCTGAAGATGAACCAGGTGGATCCCATGAGCTCCACATAGAGCTGCACACACAGGTGAATATAGACAGGTAAATACTTACAGGTAAACACACACAGGTAAACATACACACAGGTAAACACTAGGGTTGGGCGATTGTTTCTATTTTCATATCGTCCAATCGTGGTTACTGGAGATCTCCAGGTTATGAGGTGATTTATAAAAGTGTGTGAACATTTTATTTAAAATATTTAAACATTAAAAAAATCTATTTAATATCAATGTCTCCTCTGTTCAAACCATGGCTCCCTTTTAAAAGTCTGTGCGTCTGTGTTTGGTGCGACAATATCACAGCATCATGTTCCGTTTAACATTATTATCTTATCTTTAATATCACAATCCAAATCAGATCCAGAACGTTAACTACACTGATGGAGCGCAGAGTAAAGTTTAGGTGAGTGGGTATATGGAGAACGGAAATGTGTCAGATCCATGAAAAAGAGACTGCAAACTGGTTTGTAATGAAGGATTTAAAATTCACTCGTGCTGATTAACGGGGCTCAGTGGGCGGACATGCTGCTCCACCAGAAACATCTCTAAATGCACAGCAGGGCGCAGATTCTACAGATTATTTTGTAACATCTTAGTTCTGATAGGATGTTAGTTAAATCGGCCAAGCCTAGTAAACATACACAGGTAAACATACACACAGTGCTGTGCAGCTCTGTGGAGTCCTGCAGTACATCTTCAACCTGAGCCTTAGACTGACCACAGACCTGTGGTTCTCCCCCTATCCCACATGATGAAGACCCTTGAGAGACTGATCCTCTCACACTTCAGGCCCCTTTCAGACCAGCACTGGACCCCCTGCAATTTGCCTAGGACACCATCTACCTGGTACACCGGGCATTTTCCCACCTGAGGCCTGTACTACGAAGCAGGATTTGGGGGTAGCGAGGTAACTTAAGGGCTAACTCTGGGTTTTCAGGACTACGACGGTGGTTCACTTCTTACCGGGGTAAATCGCCATTGTAACTTATGCTGCGACCCTAACCTGCTCTGGAGCAGGTTAGGTTCGAGATAAGAGATCAACTCGTGTAAAAGCACTGCCTACTGACCAATCAGTTCTCTTGGAAAATGTCATAAAACAATCATAGAAGATCCCGTGGAGCTCGGATTGTGAGAGGATCTCTTGTATGCAGAGACCAGCAAAGTCCTTTGGCTTTCCCTGACGATTTTATATAAGAGATCTAGATTCTTGTCAGAGGGAATGACTCCTCTGTGTCAGCTTCTTGGGCTGTATGTTGTCAGTGCGACACGTCGGAGTTGTGCATGTACAGTCCTGCAGACTGGATGCATTGACTTGTGGTACTTTGGCCATTTCATTTTTTTTCTAAGCAATATCAAAACCATTTCATTGTGCTTTTGTGTACTGATAACATCCTACAACAGAGACTGACTGAAGCACTAAAGCCTTGTACTTGTTGTATTTATAAGATATGAAAGTCAGCCTACTTACTGCTTTGAATTATGTTTTTATATTTAGTTTTTATTTGCTCTGTTTGACACCACCGGGGTTACAGCTGAAAGGCTCAAACTGTCATACACACCATAAGAATACATCTAAACAACACATTAATTTACTGAAACACACAAATGTAATTATAGTCAGATCTCCTCGGGCCCTGATGATGGAAGTGATATTATAAGTCTGTTAACTTCCATATTCACACAGTCGGTGATGTTTTGCAGCATGTTGCAGCTGCAGCTGTGTTGCTTTTAGCTGAATTATGTGTTTCACTTCTTTGTATTTGTCAAATATTGTAGTTTGTTCTTTGTTTGTAAAATATGCCGTTCTGCTGCCAGTACACTTGTCCAAGTTTGTGACTGGTCAGATGCTGCAAACACCGCCCCTTATATGTGAACGCGCTCATGGCTAGATTGGGAAACCGTGGGTTGACTTACCAAGTTGATAACCAGCATCATAGGACCGCTTAGTGTGACTGTGTTTGTTGGTTTTAGTGAAGCCAGATAACAAAAAGATACCCTGGGTATGTTGAACTTGCTTCGTAGTACAGGCCTCTGGTAAACACAGACAGGTACAGACGAACGTTGGCACGGACCTCTCCAGTCACCTCTCCGTTAGCTCCGCCAAGTTGGTGCAAATTTGTGCTCTTAACGTTTTTTTTATGAGTATTGGTTGTGCTTTTTGTAAGTGGTGCTGGACAGCGATGGCATATAATTGCGAGTCGCTCATCAAGATGAGGGCTCACCGCTTTGTGGACTCTCCTCCTGCCGACTCTTCTGCCTGGCCGGTCGAGGTTTTCAAATGTAAACATCAAGGAAAAAGTGGAGGGGACAAACACCAGCTACAACATCATCTCTACTTCCACCTATGTATCCACCTCAACATGGGAGGAAACACAGAGGTGGACGTGGAGGGATTAAACACCAGCTGCTCTCCGGCCACATGGATCTTTGCCAAGCATCCTGCTAGCCAGTGTGCAGGCGTTAGATAATAAACTTGATGGCCTCTGTGCCTGCATCACTTTCCAACATATCAGGACCTGTAATGTCCTTTGTTTCACTGAAACTTGGCTAAATCCTGGGATACTGGACGGCGCCATTCAACCAGGGGGAGGACACTGTGTTCAACCTGCCGGGCGTGGTGGACTGGGTGATGATGCAGTCCTGCTTTGGCTTCATCTTCATGCTGGTGCTGGAGAAGCGAGAGAAGTACGGCGGCCAACAGCAGTTCTTCGCCATCGTGCAGCTCATCGGGACTCACAGGCAGGCCGAGAACTTCGCCTACCGGCTGGAGCTCATCAAGTGCCACCACTGCCTGACCTGAGAGGCCATGCCACGCTCCATCCACAAGGGCATTGCCTCGGCCATCATGAACAGCTGCCTGATGTTCGTTTTCTCCCTGCTGTGCTCGAGAAGAAGATACACCAGGCCAGCACTGAGAGGCTCAGGTAGAGCTTCTACCCTCAGACCACTAGGATCCTAAATGAGGACACCTCCTAAGAATTGCCCTAAGTTTATTATTCAAGGTTACTACTATAGTTAACATTATTATTTATTACCCATTTCTATTCTTCATTTTTCTTCTATTTTACACTTATTTTTTATTGCACAATTGAAGGAGACACATTTCACTATGATTATACCCTGTATGATTATATGTGACAAATAGAACTTGAACTTCAGTTAAACACAGACGGATAAACAAACACAGATAAACACACACAAACAGCAGGTAAACAACAGCTGTAGCAGTTTTTACAGTCATGTGACCTGGTGTGTATCCACCTGTTGAATGAACTTGTAGATTTGGATAAATAAATGTAATGTGACTCTGATGTTGAATGACATCACTTACCTGTCTCTCTCACCTGTCTGTCTCTCCTCAGCCTTGCTGAGTTCAGGTGTCCCGGCTCAGTGGGACGTTCAGCCACTGGCATTTATGAAGGTTTGGCCATAAAGCAGACTCTGCGGGGCCCGGCCGGATGTCCCCCGCCACGAAACGAGCGTTCCCTCTGCGCTGGATCACAGCTCAGCACTACAGTACCCATAATGCACCTGTCAGCAGGAGTTGAGTCAGCTGTTCTCACAGACTGACGACTCTGCTGGACTCTGCTGGTTTCTGTTGGTTCAGTTTGATTTTATTTATTTAGTCTGAGGTTCAGTTTGCTGAGCAGGAACAGAATAAAACTACGGTACCACTGTTAGCTTCATGCTAATTAGCCTCTGTCTAGATAGGAAGTAGCGGACAGGAAACTGAGATATAAACAGAAAAGTAATGTGTAATTAAATCTGGTTTATGTAACAAATGATCAGTTATTTTTGAATGAATGTCATCATTTTGAGTCTAAAATGTCTGAAATAGGAATAAAACAACATGAACCCTACGTGAGGCTTTTAATGTGTATACAGGAAATGATCGGTGTTTTTATTTGATTAAAGTGATTAAAACAACAGATTCAAACAATCAATTTGTTAATCAGTTCATCATGAATTGGATAATGTATAATTATAACTATAATGTAGTTAATGGATTTGTGTTCGTTCTACTCAGTTCTACTGGTCTCAGATATTTTTGTTTTTCGTTATCTTGAACTTTTTCATTGATAACATGAAATAAGTAAATAATCAACTATTAAAGTCACATGTTTGGAGGAAAACACCTGTAGTTATTCTTTATTAAACAAACTGATCAGGACTTTGTGGGTTCTTTGATTAAACTTTATTGACATTGACCAAACAAACAAATGTCTTCATAATAAAAGATGACTGAACTTGATGATGGAAAGTTTATTTTTAGAAGTGTCTGTTAATCCAAACAGTATCCGTCCCTCCAGATAGTTTTGGTTGTATTATGAATTTCTCCTTTATTTTTTATAGGTTTTATATCATTAGTTATAAATATGTATTATATGAAAATATATTTGAAATATTCAACAGTAAAATGAGTTTGTTAGTCTGATGATCCATAGAAAACAGAACTACTTTCTACTGAAACTAAATAATGATATTTGTGTATAATTATATTTTCATCAAATGTTTATTATTGATAAAATACTTCATTTACAGGATTTACTGATCAGAAACAGATAATACAAGTCAGATTTGTATTATTTATTGATCATAAAGTACAACTAATAATCATTTAATCATTAAACATTTTATTACTAATACCATTCATAAAGTTTTTGATTATTGTCACAAATAGAACAGAGTTATTTATGTCCTGTTAAAGGTGAACACCTGTATAAGACAGGTAACCTTCAGGTTGCCTGAGCTTCAGACTGCAGCAGTTCCACTGAACTGATGAATCAGAAGTAAAGACATGAAGTGACACAAACAGCGACTGCAGAAGACCTGAAAATCAGAAAACACAGGTCAGTTACCTGGTCACAGGTCAAAGTTTACCTGGTCATAGGTCAATTTTCACCTGGTCACAGGTCAAAGTTTACCTGGTCACAGGCCAATTTTCGCCTGGTCACAGGTCAGTATTAACTTGGTTGTAGGTCAGAGTTTACCTGGTCACAGGTCAAAGTTCACCTGGTCACAGCTCAATTTTCACCTGGTCTTAAGTCAGAGTTTACCAGGCCACAGGTCAGTATTAACCTGGTCACAGGCCAGTGTTCACCTGATCATAGGTCAGAGTTTACCTGATCATAGGTCAGAGTTTACCTGGTCACAGGTCAGTAATAACCTGGTCACAGGCCAGTTTTCACCTGGTCACAGGTAAGTATTAACCTGGTCATAGGTCAGAGTTTACCTGGTCACAGGTCAGTTTTCACCTGATCATAGGTCAGCGTTTACCTGGTCACAGGTCAGTTTACCTGGTCACAGGTCAGTATTAACCTAGTCGCAGGTCAGTTCACCTGGTCACAGATCTGTATTAACCTGGTCACAGGTCAGAGTTTGCCTGGTCACAGGTCAGTTTACCTGGTCACAGGTCAGTTTTCACCTGGTCACATGTCTGTATTAATCTGGTCACGGGTCAGTTCACCTGGTCACAGGTCTGTATTAACCTGGTCACAGGTCAGAGTTTACCAGGTGATAGGTCAGCTTACCTGGTCACATGTCAGAGTTTACCTCGCCACACATCAGTTTACCTGGTTATAGGTCAGTTTTCACCTGGTCTTAGGTCAGTTTACCTGGTCACAGGTCAGTATTAACCTTGTCACAGGTCAGTACACCTTGTCACAGATCAGTTTTCACCTGGTCACAGGTCAGAGTTTGCATGGTCACAGGTAAGTATTAACCTGGTCACAGGTCAGTTCACCTGGTCACAGGTCTGTATTCACCTGGTCACAGGTCAGAGTTTACCTGGTCACAGGTCAGAGTTTACCTGGTCACAGGTCAGTTTTCATCTTGTCACAGGTGAGTGTTTACCTGGTCACAATTTCTGCAGAGATGTTTCATGATTTGGACTCTGAGGTTGTCTGAACATAAGCTGCAGGATTCGACAGGACGAGCTGCAGAAACACAAACAACACGACAGGTTACATCATGATTCACCTCACCTGCAGCTCACCTGAACACTTGGACCAGGTCAGACTCAGGTGAATGAAGATATTACTCTTCTTGATCAGGTAAATATATAGAAAGAAATGTGGAGTCTGGTACCTTTGAGACTCTCACCTGTCCTCTTACTGCAGGTGGTGGAGTCAAACACCTTCTTCAGGATGAAGCTCAGATCTGCAGAACCGAGAGTCTGCAGCTTGTCTGGTACACCTGGACAGGTGAGGACAGGTGGAGGCAGGTTAGGACAGGGGGAGACAGGAAGGACAGGGGGAGATAGATGAGGACGGGGGAGACAGGTGAGGACCAGTGGAGACAGGGAGAACAGGTGGAGACAGGGAGGACAGGCAGGAGGAGACAGATGAGGACATGGAGACAGTAAGAAGAGGGGGAGACAGATGAGAACGGGGGGAGACAGGTGAGGATGGGGGAGACAGGAAGGACAGGTGCAGACAGGGAGGACGTGGAGACATGAAGGACAGGTGGAGACATGAAGGACAGGTGGAGACAGATGAGGACGGGGGAGACAGTTGAGGATGTGGAGACATGAAGGACAGGTGGAGACAGGGAGGACGTGGAGACATGAAGGACAGGTGAAGACAGGGAGGACGTGGAGACGGGGAGGACAGGGAGACAGATGAGGACAGGGAGAGACAGATGAGGATGTGGAGACAGATGAGGACAGGGGGAGACAGTTGAGGATGTGGAGACATGAAGGACAGGTGGAGACAGGGAGGACAGGGGGAGACAGATGAAGACAGGGGAGAGAGGTAATATTTAAACCAACATCACAGCATCAACACTCGCTCACCTGAAATCATCTCACAGAGCCGCTGCAGGTGGTCATCAGTGCTGTTGCCATGGAAACAGGACTGGATGGTGTTGTGGTCAAGGTGAGAGTCGAAAGAGTTTACTTCCTCTTCCTGTTTCCTGTTCAGTTCAGTCTGAGGAAAGAATTTATTTTAAAAAAACAGCTTAGAATTTTATTTAAAATGAGAAAATGTTAAATATTCTGTTCTCACACCTGAAATAATGTTGTTAAACCATTTGAAATCTCTGGGTCAGGGGTTCGATCCCTGGCTCCTCCTGTCCACATATCAAAGTGTCAAACTGTTCCTCTGTGTGTGTTTTGTCTGTTAAGGTAGAAAAGGACTATTTAAATGCAGACCATTTCCATATAACTTGGAGTTTATGTTTTATTTTAGTATGCATTGTTGTAGCGATCGCTAAATAAGGAACAGTTTCAGGCTCCTGGGAGAATCACAGAGAACCTGTCATGGTCATCTCTCATCTCTGGTTCAGAAACGGCTGGATTTCTAAAGGAAACGTCAGAGAGCAAAGTTCTCATCAACTTTTACAGACAAGCAATAGAAACCATCAAGACTGGAAACATTACAAACTGGTCCAGGACAGGAGGGCTCTGCAGTGGGAGATTAAAACCGCCCAGAACATCATTGGTTCCCATCTACCGAGCATCAGTGATATCGTTAGGTGCCTGCAGAGCCCGAAGGATACGAAAAGACAACTGCCCTCTCAGCCACAGCCTGTTCACCTGCTGCCGTATGGCAGGAGATACTTCTGTATCTGCTGCCGTACCACCAGACTCCAGAGCAGCTTCTTTCCTCAGACTGTGAGACTCAACTCATCCTCTGTACTCCTCCAGTAATAATACTTTTTTGTTTTGTCTTTTTATGTGTTAGGCCTGTTGCTGATTGGCTGGTTCTGGCCACATGGGAGGCTCTCAGCATAAATCTGTCTGAATCTCAAAGACAGAAACATTTTCAGTTGAAGTGATGATGGCAAGTCATCTCACCTGACTGTCAGCTGTGATCCTCCACAGACTTAGACTGGGGTAAAGATGGGAGCTTTCACCCAGGTGTGGAGCTCTGTCTCTGGGTAAACTCTGCTCACTGTCCCCCTCCGACCTCTGGAGGTCGGTCCTCTGAGACAGCTGAGTCAAACTCTCGCTCTGTCTTTGATCTTCAGAGCTGAATGAAGAAACAGGTTGAATGTTTCCAGCTGAGAAAACTTCAGCTTCATACGGAGGAGCGCTCGGACACCTGACGGGAGGATGAAGGTATTTTATCAACTTTATAAAGTCATTGGGCCGTTTTCTTATCCTTAAAGGTGCCCAGTGGAGTTTTCTTATAAACAAGCTGTGTGTATCCTTGAGATCTGACAAACATGTTGAATGTGTTTCCTTCCTCATAAAACATTTACAAAGCTGATGTTTAAAGTATTTTAAATCAGCATCATTTACATTCATGTTTACTAGCTTGCAGTCTTCTTCTTCGCTGTCTTTGTTGGCACATTGCTGCATATCCTGGCGTGTTACTGTCATCTGTTGACCAGTGGAATAATGTGACAGCATTTGTACAGTTATGTGCTTGTGTGTCCCATAGAAAAAACAGCTGCACAGCTACGCGAGGCCTAAAACTCCACAGGGACCTTTAAACTTTCTGACTTTTTTCTGTGTTCAGAATCGGACTCATTTAACTGTAAACTGGACAAACTTGTTGTAAATCTCTTGTTTCAGCCTGATGAAGACCATCTGTTCATGAGGAGGTGAACATTAGTGAGATTTCATCATTAGCATAACCGACACCCCCAAACCTGATTCCTGATTCCACTAATACAATAGTCACCTGAAACTATTTCAAAATATTAATATTACAGCTGTTATAACGAATTGTCAGAGCAGTCTAAAGTGATTTCTGACAAAGGTTAAACACAGATTCAGATTACTTAAGGAAGTTTTAGTTAAATCACCTGAATGAATAAGTTTTCATACCTGAAACAAACACAGGGAGTCAGCAGGCAGTACCTCGACGTCTCAGAGTCCAAACTCAACACATCTGAATCTTCCTCCTCCTCCCCCTCCTCCTCCCCCTTCCTCCCACAGACGCTGGGTGAGGTCATCGGTCTGAAGATGATGGTGTCCGACAGCTTGATCCCAACAACCTGTTCATCTTCTTCCTCCTTATCATCATCCTCTTCTCTCTCTTCCCCCCTGCTCCTCACCACCTCCTCCTCCCCCTCCTGTCTCACCTGTGGGGAACATGGAGGAGAGGGGCGGGGTTCAGGAAGGGGGCGGGGTTCAGTCTGTTTGCTTCTCTGCAGAGCTGCTTCCACCCAGAGCCGGGACAGACCCGAGGGAGGAGAGGGGGAGGAGGGGGAGGACCTCCAGCGTCTCCCCCCCAGCAGAGGGGAGCAGGGCAGAGAGCAGGGCAGCCTCCTCCTCCCCCCTGAATGAGGAGAGGAGGGGAGGCACCAGTCGTCTCTCGTCTTTAGGAAAGATTGGACAGGAAGTCCAGGAAAGGATGTGTTTGTAGCTCCGCCCCCCACAGGTGTGAGGCTGATGATGTCACATCTTCCTCTGTCTGGAGCTCCATCCCCCACAGGTGTGAGGCTGATGATGTCACAGCTTCCTCTGTCTGGAGCTCCACCCCCCACAGGTGTGAGGCTGATGATGTCACAGCTTCCTGTGTCCATCGACTCCGTCTGCGTCCTGTTACCTGTCAGCTGTTCTACCTGTAACAGTGACCAGACAGGAAGTGGAGCAGAGGTCTGAGGACTGCAGGCTGGTGTTGTGGTTGTTGTTCTGAGGTAATATTGTCGTTGGACATCAGAGACTTCCTCTACCTGTGAGATGTCTCCCTGCAGGAGGTCCCTGACGACAAAACAAACAAACACCTGTCTGTATTTCAGGTGAACAGATGCTATGAAGGAAAAGAGAATTAGAAAGAAAGGATTCTGGGAAGTGAAGTTTGTTGGTTTATGAAAACAGAACTGAGAGTCTACAGCCATGCTAGCAGCTCTGTGAGGCTGGACTTGAGCTAAGTGCTAACATCAGCACGCTAACATTAGCTAATTATCAGCTGTGTCTGTATTCTCAGTGTTTGACTCCAACAGGCTTGTTCCTGTCACAGATTCTGAGACATTTTATCTGTCTGTCTCTCTACCTGTGTGTCTCACCTGAGCATGCTCAGTCTGGTGGTCAGTATCAGATCTGGATCAGATCCGTCCAGCCTGGTCTGACTGATCAAACCTCCGTCCAGATCTCTGAAACAAAAACACAAGAAAGCTCACCAGTATGACCAGTGGAACCACCCGGGACAGTCACAAGACTCTTTAATGCTTTGTGTTCATTTCAAACACTGACAGATACTTTTCAGCCACCTGGGGGCGCCAAAGTTCACTCAACTGTGAACATGGAGGCTTTGACAAAATGAAGAAACCTCATCACCTGAGGTCCAATAGCAGAGTAGCCAGTCTCTGGGGGGTGGAGCTCAGCGTCTCCATGATGACGGTGAAATCATCACAGGCTACAGATGTCCTCCCCGGGGTCAAAGGTTGAATCATCAGCTGGTTTTCTACTTCCTGTTTCAGTAAGACAGAACAGTACTGCTGTTAGAGTATTATAAAATAAATAAATAAACTGATCTTCATAATTAGATTTATATTTATTATTATTATTATATTGACTGTAGTTAAATGTCGGTAAGTTCTTTTGCTGCCTCTAATTTTAAATCATCTGCTAATAATAGTAAATATGTGTATATATATATATATATATATATATATATATATATATATACACACCATATACATATATAATGATAAATAACTATTTGTAATGATATAAACTAACCACCAAGAGGAGTTCAGGTTTCCCCCTGTATGGTCAAAAGTCTGTGGACACCCTGTCCTCATACTTTAGTGTACTTTTGTTCTGAGTCTGTTTTTGATATTTTAGACAACAATGTTCCAGCATGTGAAACTGAATCCTTTAACTTTTACCTTAAATCACATTAATTCACCTGTTAATATTTTTTAATGGGATGTTAAGGGAATAATAAATGTATAAATTACAGGAGAGTAACGTTTTAAGATTTAAATAATAGATTCAATAATAAATGTCTGCTCAGTTTAAACCCTAAAAACCCTGAAATTGGCCAAATAACATGTTAATATAGATCCTTAAAAGGCTGATTCACGAATGGATTTTGTTTGGTTTTAAAGGAGTTTTTACCTTAAACTGTGGAGATTATCAAAAATATAAAAGGGTTAGGGTAGGAACAAAGAGACGTTTAACTGATCTATAAAGCATCAGTAAATGATTTATTAACCAGTGATACAGTCATTAGTTCTCACTTCTAAACTCTTTTCTCCTCTGATAAACATTTGTGAACATCTGTGAACCTGAACATGATGAAACTGAATCTCTGATCCGTCCTCTGAGAAGACAAACTGTCCTGTGAGGTGGAAACGTGACTGAGTTGTAGTTTTTTGGTCTCACGTGGACTCTGAGTGTTTTGTGGTCTCACAGTTCCAGGTTTAAGTTTTCTATTCAAACTCTCAGTCACACACAGATAAACTGCCTGAGGACACTGATACAGGAGCTGAGGAGGGACACAAAGCATCTTCACTGTAACTTCAGACAGAAACTAAAGTAATTATAAAAGCATTAACACCAGTTCACTCCCAGTTTACTCAGTAAACAGAATATCGGAGCTGAGTCTTTTCATGTCTCTCAACAGTGGAAACTAACGTGTCAGTACATTTACTGCATTTAACTAAAATTCTGAGGTACTTGTACTTTACTGGGGTATTTCCATGTGATGCTACTTTATACTTTTAGTGCAGTACGTGTCAGACAGCTGCAGTTACTTTACAGACTTTACATGTGATCATTTTATAGAATATATTTAAATGCAGAAAATACAGTCAGTGTCCACTTCATTAGGTACACCTCTCTAATACTGGGCAGGACCCCCACTGACCCCAGAACAACCTGATTTCCTGGTGTCCTGGATTAAAAACGAGCTGCTCCTGAAGGACCTCTGCTGGACTTACGTCGGTTGGGCTGAGGTCTGGTGGACCGAGGTGGACTGTGGAGATCACAGTAGAGTATCTGAACTGTTCATGTTGGTGCTTTGTGTCGTGGAGCCTTTAGAAGTAAACTGTGTCCACGACGGGATGAACAGGGTCAGCTACAACACTGAGGGAGGTGGTGGCATTTAAACCATCAGAACCAGATTTACTGAGTATGTGAACACATACAAGGAACATGACTCTGGTTTCTAGTTGCTCTCAAAGTCACACCGTTCAGAAGATAGAAACAGACAAACAGCTGTTATATAGAAAGTGGACACTGAGTGTGTACTGAGGTCATAATGATGGTCTGGACTGCATTATATTCAGAGGGGTTCCTAATATTGTGACCACCTCATGTAAACATTATAAACAGCTCTCAGTGTAATGTAGTCCAGAACAACAGCAGCTTTAACTGTGAGCTCAGTGACAACATATTATTATTATTAGAGCCAGTATATGTCAGATTATTATTATTATTATTATTATTAGAGCCAGTATATATCAGATTATTATTATTATTATTATTATTAGAGCCAGTATATGTCAGATTATTATTATTATTATTATTAGAGCCAGTATATATCAGATTATTATTATTATTATTATTATTAGAGCCAGTATATGTCAGATTATTATTAATATTATTATTATTAGAGCCAGTATATATCAGATTATTATTATGATTATTATTATTATTATTATTATTAGAGCCAGTATATATCAGATTGTTATTATTATTATTATTAGAGCCAGTATATATCAGATTATTATTTTTATTATTATTATTATTATTATTATTATTAGAGCCAGTATATATCAGATTGTTATTATTATTATTATTATTATTATTATTATTATTAGAGCCAGTATATATCAGATTATTATTATTATTATTATTAGAGCCAGTATATCAGCTAAATGTTTTTCAGATTTCTCAGTTTATATATCAGCTGATTAATAACAGGAAATATCAGAATCAGTTCATGAAGTGATCAATTAATACATAAAACAAAACAGAAATAAAACACATTTATTTATTTGACCTTAATTCAACAAAAATGCTGCACAATAAAACAATGAATGACTTTATGTTAATATTAATATTTTTTTAAGTTTTTACCTTCTTTGGTTTGTTGAACCACTTCCTGATTTTATTCATCGCTGCTGAAAATCTCGTCTGACAATCCGTGAGTGTACCTGCAGGTAAACTGGAGGGGGGCGTCTCCGTGAGTGTACCTGTGCAGGTAGACTGGAGGGGGCGGGGCTTCACACAGTTGTGATCTTGTGTCTCTTTGTGTTTGTAATCTGACACCTGATCCCACAGAGTCCAGGTATACTGTGTTCCTGTCCTAGAAAACACGTGCAGTACTGCAGGTTTAATGTCCCCTGTGTCCTCCGTCAATAACCAATAATTACTCGTCAATAACTGATGATCAAACTCAGTGACTGAGATTAACAGAACCTTCAAGATCAAACACAAAACAACCTGATTCATAATATTAGATTACTTTGACTTTAATCATATTATATTAATATTTATTATACCAATATTTATAATATAATACTGACATTTATAATATAATATTAATATGTATAAAATAATATATGTATTATATAATATTAATATTTATAATATAATATTAATATTTATAATATAATATGGCATCTTTCAGGTAACTTTCAGTATGGGATATGCCACAATGAGTTGTAGGCACAGTAATTTTGATCTCACACGAATGACAGGAGATGTTATCCAGTTTACCAAAAAAAACGTTTACTTGGCAGAAAAACAAAAGGTTACATCATGCCTAACACAGCTCTCCCCCCGAATCCACATGACGTCACTCACTATCTCATTACATTGAAGTGGCCGTCAACATTCAATACACATGTGGCTAATGAATTAACTAATATTCCCACATTGTGGCTCGTACAATATAATCTTAATATTTACAATATAATATTAATATCTATAATATAATATTGATATCTATAATATAATATTGATAGTTATAATATAATATTGATAGTTATAATACAATATTGATAATTATAATATAATATTGATATTTATAATATAATATTGATATCTATGATATAATATTGATAGTTATAATATAATATTGATATCTACAATATAATATTGATAGTTATAATGTAATATTGATATTTATAATATAATATTGATATATATGATATAATATTGATCGTTATAATATAATATTGATATTTATAATATAATATTGATATCTTTAATATAATATTGATAGTTATAATATAATATTGATATATATGATATAATATTGATCGTTATAATATAATATTGATATTTATAATATAATATTGATACCTATAATATAATATTGATATCATAATATAATATCGATATCTATAATATTGATATCTATAATATAATATATAAAGTGTTTCTGTGGAGAAGTTTTTTCTTTCATCTGAAATATTTTACAGAGAAGTGAGAAAAATAAATGTGATTTAGTGTAAATGTAGGAAACAAACAAAAAGGTTAATAACAGACTATAATAGACGATATAAAGTGTTTATTAATGTATTTATTAACAGCTAGATGTCCTCCTGTGGACAGAGGCTGCTGTATGAACAGATACTGAACATTAATAAACACTTAATAATGTCCTTATTATGGTGTTTATACACTGATGATACATGATCAATAGAGGGGTTAAAGTGATACCAACGAAGAAGAAGAAAAACAATAATAAAGAAGAAGAAGAAGGTGAGCGCAGTGTTTTCAAATAAAAACAATAATAAACAAGTGATCTTTAACAGAGTCCATTTATTGATTAATAGTAATTAATTAGTTATTAATAGTTTGATCAGATTGTCAGGCAGCAGGTGGCGGTAATGATCCTCAACTGAGTGACCAACTTCCGCTAGAGAAGAAGAAGAAGAAGAAGCAGCAGCTCCAGAAGCAGGCGCTGGAAGCTAACGTTAGCATCAGCTGTTGGGCGGGAAGAAGTCAGCTGTTTCTTGTAGTTTATTGTTTAAATGTGTGAACGTTAGTGTGGCTGCTGAACTACAGCTAACAGCTAGCTGCTAACAGGGGAGAAAACACACTGACGGTGAGTGGACACAGCCAACTACTGCTACATGCTAACAGCTAACTCTGCCGGTGTTGTGTTAAATTCTGTTTCCCGTCGAAACTTTGAACCCTCACCTGAACGTGAAGTTACCCAGAACCCCCCACCTGTCACCTGTGACTCCTAACATCATTAACTAACAACACGAGTCTGAGACCCGCGCGACAGGAAACACTTTGCGAAGGGGGACAGGTTTTAACACAACACCTGCTGCTAGCTAACGGCTGCTAGCTAACAGCTAACGGCTAACAGCTAACNTCTGATGAGGTCTGCTGAGACCTGATGAGACCTGATGAGATCTGATGAGGTCTGCTGAGACCTGATGAGACCTGATGTGGTCTGCTGAGACCTGATGAGATCTGCTGAGGTCTGCTGAGACCTGATGAGATCTGATGTGGTCTGCTGAGACCTGATGAGATCTGCTGAGGTCTGATGAGACCTGATGAGATCTGCTGAGGTCTGCTGAGACCTGATGAGATCTG
>NTHP01000177.1:979459-993423 GCA_003416845.1 Oplegnathus fasciatus | reverse complement strand
CACACATACAATAACACACACACAATAACACACATACAATAACACACAACAAACACACACACACACACAATAACACACATACAACAAACACACACATACAATAACACACACACAATAACACACATACAATAACACACAACAAACACACACACACACACAATAACACACATACAACAAACACACACATACAATAACACACACACAATAACACACATACAATAACACACAACAAACACACACACACACACAATAACACACATACAACAAACACACACATACAATAACACACACACAATAACACACATACAATAACACACACAATAACACACACACACACTAACACACACACAATGATATACACGCACAATAATACACACTGGTTGTGGAGTTAACGAGCCGCAGGGCGGTCGGCCCAGCGGTGGCAGAGTGATTCAGACTGTTTAACACTGTTCTTCTTCTGTTGTTTGTGTTTCTTTTTCTGCTGCTGCTGCTGTGATGATCCAGCTGGTGGACGAAGGTAAAACTTTATTTAGTCGGAGTTTCAGACGACATGTTGAAATAAAGTTTCATTAAAGGAACAGTCCAACATTTCTTTGGCTGTCCTCCATCAGGTCCTCAGAACAGGAGAGTCACCACAGGTGAGAGTTATGTCGTCAGCAGTGATGAAGATGAGGACACGCCCCCTGTCCTTAATGCTGCAATGATGTCCTCTTTACACACAAACAGCTCCTCCAGGTAATAGACAGATCCCTTTCTGTCTGTTGTGACAGTAGAAACCAGTAGAATCTGTAGAGACCAGTACAGTCTGTACAATCCGTAGAAACCAGTAGAATCAGTAGAGACCAGTAGAATCAGTAGAAACCAGTAGAATCAGTAGAGACCAGTACAGTCTGTACAATCCGTAGAAACCAGTAGAATCAGTAGAAACCAGTAGAATCAGTAGAAACCAGTAGAATCAGTAGAGACCAGTACAGTCTGTACAATCCGTAGAAACCAGTAGAATCAGTAGAGACCAGTAGAATCAGTAGAAACCAGTAGAATCAGTAGAAACCAGTAGAATCAGTAGAGACCAGTAGTATCAGTAGAATCAATAGAAACCAGTAGTATCAGTAGGAACCAGTCAAAACTAGTAGGAACCAGTTGTATCAGTAGAAACGGTAGAATCAGTAGGACCCAGTGAAATCATTAGAAACCAGTTAAGTCTCTGTGTTTCAGGTCGACTCCGGGGACGATTAGCTGTCCCGTCTGTCTGGACTCGTACTCGGAGGTGAGACTCAAACACACCTGTTGCACACCTGGACAGCAGGTAAAATCCTGCGTTCTCATTGGCTGGTTGTTGTTTCCTTCGCAGATTGTAGAGAGTGGCCGATTGGTTGTTTCCACTAAATGTGGTCACGTGTTCTGCAGCCAGTGTCTGAGAGATGCTCTGACATCATCACACACCTGTCCTACCTGCAGGAAGAGACTGACCCACCGCCAGTACCACCCCCTCTACATCTGACATCACTCTGACATCATCACACACCTGACCCACCGCCAGTACCACCCCCTCTACATCTGACATTATCACACACCTGAGCTTGGACATTTCCGGTGACATCATCAATGACATCATCAGATCAGGATGTTTTTTTGTGTCAGAGCTTCATTTTAATTAAAGAGAGATAAGTGATTAATCATTGATTGATTATTGATTGATGTATATTATTGATAGTTTATTCTTCAGCTGAGATTTGTGTTTTCGGGCTGGACTCTGTTTATTTTCTATTGTGGCTGATCAAATGTGTTCGAGTAGAAATAAATTCTGTTGAATTCTGTCCAGCCGTTTTTTTTCATTCCAGGTGAGTCAGAGAACTGAGGTCACACAGGTAACCGAGGTACGTTGAGTTTTCATTGGTTAACTTGGCTACATCACCATGGTAACTTATACCTCACCTGTTCCGGCTATAAGAAGCGGCAGCCTTTCACTCATCAATGGCGTCACCAGTCTTGTGGCCCGCATCCTGTGGACCGAGGTCCCAGAGGGTCCTGTTCGGTGGTTCCTTCGGTTACTTTGTCACCATTAATGAGCACAACAGGGTCCCTGTAAACCTTCACTGGTACCTTTTTAATGAAGCAAAGCTATTTCAGTACTTTAAATTCTTTAGGTGACCTGATGTAGTTTGGCATCCATGCAGACGACCACAGGCCTGATTACTTCCAGGCGTGTGCTCAGGCACCTTCACTACTTCACCATAAACATGAATTTACCCCCAAAGCCATCCCTGAGGCTCAGGCAGAATGATAATGTGCCCTTCACCTGTAAATCCACCAAACCACTTATGCATTCGCTGGAGAAACAGACTGCCAGCACCAAATCGGACGCCCCCCTTGGATCCCCTCCATTACTGGCTGACCAGCTGGCCCCCCTCCAGTCCTCGTTCCTGTTTGCTTCAGGTAATATGAACACATCAATGATACACTAGAAGCAGCAACTACACCCCCCTTTGGATCATGGTTTAATGCTTTGTCCTAATTTGCAGCCAAGTCTGTTTCACACTGCTGGTACTGGTGCTAATAGAACACCGATTAGAAAATTGATTAGTCTATTGCCATTTATCACAGATAATATTAAATCAATAAAATCAGTTTCACTTTGATTTGGCCAAAAACTAAAGTGATTTCCTTCATCATAGGCCAGTGTCGGTGAGTGTTTAAGTGTGCTGTATCAGGTTTCAAGTTTCAGACCTCTACAATGTGGATCAGCACCAACCTGTAGGTAAAATAGAATATAGAATATATAATTTAATATATAGAGCAGCATTCCTCTCATCGATCCATTTTAACGACCTGTTCCTCTCGACTGAAGTCGGCAGGTCGCGACCCATTTTGTGCAGAAGAAGAGTGAAATGATGCCAAACGGCCCTTTAATGGGAACAGAAGCCTGATGTGAAGAGAACCTGGATTAACTAAGAAGTAATAATTATCTCTGAACACCGGAGGGTTAGACAACCTAAAACCCCAATCAAACAAACAAACAAACAAACAACAAACAAACAACAACACAAAGAAACCATACATACGACAGTACAACAAAGTACTAAAAGTACTGATTTCAGAATAATATCTATTTTATTACTGGATTATAATTATTGATGCATTAATGTGTTCATCAGGTGGAGCTCATTTTAACTTTAGATTCTGCTGCTAGTTTATCTGTAATTATAATTGAATTATATTTTGTAATAATAATCTGAATCTGTAATCAGTAACTTTAAATAATAAATAAATGTACTGCAGTAAAAGAATATTTACCTCTGAGAGGAGCAGAAAATGGAAATACTCCAGTAAAGTACCTCAGTATGACTCTGTACTACACTAACAGAGTGAAAGTATTTACATGTTAATGACTGACTTTGTTTTAAGGAATGAAAAAGAAGTAAAACTGATTCATTGTTTTTATCTGAAACTCTTTTTTTTTCATTGTGGGGCACCAGAGCCTCCTGTAGTTTTTAATAATAAGGGATTAATAAAGTAATTCTTCTTATTATTATCAGATCAGTTTGTTTGTGTTCATCTTGTGAGTCTGAGTCACTTCAGACTCCAGAGCTCAGGTCACAAGACTGATGACTCACTGTCACCTGACACAAACTCTGCTGCTGATTGGCTGCTGAAACATCCACACAGAATGATGTCACACCTGAACAACTTCTGGAAATAAAAGCAGTTGCAGCAAATGGACTCTGGATAAAGTTAAACTTTATTGATCCCACAACAACACAAACAGTACAGCTGAAACACATGCAGAACACTGTAAACATTATGAACTTTACAAAATACTTTAATATATTTTTAAAATATTGTTGTTCTACATTCTGTTTCACAGTCGATCAGAGTAACCCAGCATTTCATGATGTACAATGAATTAAATATAGAATATAGTATCTACAGTGTATTGAGACATAAAATATCTCCACAGTCGAGCCATTTTACCAGAAATCACAAATATTCAGTTTAAATCTTTCCAGAATATAATCTGATATTTGAACATGTTTGATATGTAATTTATTCTTCCATTAAATTATTTTATTATATTATCTGTTATAGAGCTAAAATCTATTAATTGATTCAACAGAAAATAAATCAACAACTTTTTGGAAACTTTTTGATCATTTAAAAATGTTTAAATTTTGTTTGTTCAAGCTTCTAAAATGTGAATATTTTCAGGTTTTTCTGCAGTATGTTATATGTTAACTGAATGTTTGGACTGTTTCATTTTATGGATTAAATCAATTAATTAAGAAAAAGAGGTTAATTAGTAATGAAAGAATCCAGTGTGTGTGTGTACATTATATATATGTGTATATATATATATACATATATATATATATATATATATGTGTATATATATATATATATATGTATATATATATATATATATATATATATATTCATCTGTTCTGCGTGAATGAACAAACATGATTCAGTGTGATGTCAACATTAAAGACATGTTGCATCATTTTTATTAGTTTAATTAATGAAAATACTTAATGTTTGAGACAACAGCATGAAAGTCATTTAACTTTATGTGAAGTGTCTGTTTTTACACTTTTATTAAACACTTTATATGAAATATTAAATATCTAAATGTTTTGGTGTTTAAACTTCCATACATCTCGTGACGATGACGCAGCGTTATTTTTCTTTAATATGAACTTTATTCCGGTTTAACCTGATTGGTCAGGTGAGTCAGAGGGGAAATCCCCTCATTGGAAAGTGCAAAGTCATTCCTCGGCCTCTCATTGGTCGTCTGGGCGGGACTTTGTCAGCAGACCAATGGGAGGCCGCGTCAATATTTACTTCTCCTGACTACAGTGACGTGTTTCACGGAAGTAAACATAAAGGAGGCTGCGTGAATTAAAAGCTGCGTCACAAAGTTTCTCACTTTACTTCAGCCTGAAAGTCTCTTAAAGTCAGTGTTTTCTGTCCGGAGTCTGGTTCAGCTCACAGTCTGCAGTGTACCCGGTACCTGGAGCAGGATGTCGGTGACGGTGAAGGCCTACCTGTTGGGGAAAGATGAGTCTGTGAAAGAGGTCCGGAGGTTCGCGGTGGACCAGGACGTGTCCTCCAGCTTCGAGTATCTGAGCAGGAAAACCGCGGGAGTGTTCACTCACCTGAAGAACGACGGCTTCAACATGTACTACAGAGGTACATGTTAAATACATATAATTAACTACACACACACGTACACACCAGAGGAGTGTTTAATCAGCCTCTTTTATAAAGGTCACTTATTATTAATAAACGTGGGGGAAGTTTTATTGATATAAAATATTAGAATTATTACATCAACTAGAACAACTTCTCCTTCAACCTAAAAAGTTACAATTATGTGTTTTTCTGGTGGAGTTCTGCACAGTGAAACAAGTCCAGGTGTTTGTGTATGGAGAGAAAACTGTGCCAAAGTGATCCAGCAGAGGGGAGAAATACGAAACCAGATTAATGTGTTAGCCAGGTGTGTTGAGCCTAAAGAAGGTGGCTCTCTTTTTACCTGGCTAGATCATCATGGTAACTATGGTAACTTCTACTGAATACCTGACCTGAGGGGTGTACTACGAAGCGAGATTAATGGGTTAGCGAGGTATGTTGAGCCTAAAGAGTTTGCAATGTCATGAAGGTGGCTGTCTTTTAACCTGGCTAGATCACCATGGTAACTGATGCTGAACACATGACCTGGTCCGGACCAGGTTAAGTTCAGAGTTTCAGATTTGAATCGGCTCTTACGGAGCCACTAAAGTCCAGAAAGGTGACATTTTCTATCTTGTGCGCACAAGATAATTTACTAAGTTATTAAGTCTGTCACGACTTCAGAAGCTCACAGCCACCATATAATGGAGAGAACTCAGCTGATCAAGTTTTATTTTCACCTCTGAAGGTCATACAGTGAAGTTCTTGCTGCTCCTGCACATAGACACAGGACTGTCCGGAGCTCCTAAAGTTATCAGGTTATCTTGTGTGTACAAGTTAATTATTATTATTAGAATAATTATCTTATTATTATTATTATTATTATTAGAATAATTATCTTATTATTATATTATTATTATTAGAATAATTATCTTATTATTATATTATTATTATTAGAATAATTATCTTATTATGAGAATAGTTTTCTTCTTCTTCTTATTATTAATATATTATTATTAGAATAATTATCTTACGGGACTTTAGGGCCTCCCTATCCACCTTATTTTGGAACGCGAAGTAAACAGCCGGTCGAACTTCCGGGTTTTGCGCCGTACTTCCGTTTGATTGTTTCCGTCAACAGAGCTAACTACTTTAATTAGCGTATTTAACAATTCCGGTTTTCCTGGAAGCCATAGTTGTCCAAAAAGGTCTTGTGTTAGCTGCTGCTGCGCTGAAAAGTGAGTTAGCTAGCCGATGACCGGAGGCGCCTGACCAGAAGTCTCGCACAAAAACCGGAAACTGCGTCCATATTTGCGTTCCAAAATAAGGTGGATAAAAAGCGTCTCCTCTCTTACTTGTTCCCTTGCAGCAACAGTGTTGCTTTTTGTCGTAATAAAGCCTGGCTCTGTCCAACTGGCTCAGTAAGCTGAGTTAAGTATCAGCTCAGAGGTCTGTACTACAAAGCAGGATTTGAGGTTAGCGAGGTAACTTCAGGGTTAACTCTGGTTTACAGGACTGCCATGGTGGTTCACTTCTTACCGGGGTAAATCGCCATGGTAACTTATGCTGTGAACATAACCTGCTCCGGAGCAGGTTATTCCGTCCGTCTTCACTTTGATGCCTGCTTGTTTGTTTTTTAATAAAACTGTAAAAACATAAAATTAATTCATTGACTCAAATACGAGTTAAACTTTGTATCTTGTGATATTTAAATATATTTTAAAACAACATCACATGATGATGGTGATGGAGGTGATGAGTGTATTTCTGTATGTTTCAGATGAAGATGGAGACCTGGTGGCGTTTTCCTCTGATGATGAACTGATGATGGGTCTGGCCTGCATGAAGGACGCCACCTTCCGCCTCTTCATCAAAGGTACAACCTCACCTGATCCTCTCCTTTACTCCACCTGAACCCTGTTTGTTTCTAATAAAGTTTTATTGAACTCTTTCAGAGAAGAAGGAGCACCGTCGAGACTTTCCTCTTCACGCCTTCCCTCCCTTCACCTTTGGCCACCCTCCTCCTCCTCCACCTGGAGCCCCACAGGCCCCGCCCCCTCACATGGCCCCACCCCCCGCCCTGCACCCTAACGTCACCTGTGACGGCTGTGACGGTCCCGTGGTGGGAACTCGCTTCAAGTGTTCGGTGTGTCCGAACTACGACCTGTGCTCCGCCTGCCAGGCTCGAGGGACGCACACTGAGCATGCTCTGCTGCCCATCTGGCATCCGCTGCAGGTGAGGGGCATCATGGGAAGGAACCCACTGACCATGCCCACCGATGATGTCACACTGTACTCTGAGTACACATCACTGTAGTAGGGTTGCTTTTCAAATCACAGTAGCCTCGACACTAATATTAAAATATGAATAGTAATATTTATAACTTGTAAACACACAGCGAACAGACTTCAATCTGAACTTTAGTTAAATATTTATTTTACAGCTCTGTAATGTCTCCATAACTTTCCAGGAAATTTCCAGGACAAAACAGTGTCTGAGTTTAATTACAAGTTTCTATTAAAAGAATTGTTCAATTTAGATATTTATACGCTACTTATATGTACGTATATAACTATATAAGTCAGAGCTTTATTGAATTAATTCATTTAGTCTGAATGTTTGAGATTAAGATATGTGATAGATAATAAAGATATTAATTAGATGTGTAACAAGTTTTCTCTATAATTCGTACAAACTGACATCGTTCTGATTACATCATTTATTTATGATGAAGTGAGAAACTACAGAGCAGATGTCAGAGCAGTTTCAGTTTACAGATTCCAGAACTCACTGTTACTTTAAATATATATATAAATATACATATATATAAATATATATATATATATTCACAGTATTCTACTTTTAATATTCATCTCCCAAAAAACTGACCTGCAGTGTGTAAACACACACACACACACACACACACACACACACATATATATACACTCCCCTCCAAAAGTACTGGAACAGTGAGGCCAATTCCTGTATTTTTGCTGTAGACTGAAAACATTTGGGTTTGACATCAAAAGATGAATATGAGACAAGAGATCAACATTTCAGCTTTTATTTCCGTGTATTTACATCTGGATCTGATACACAACTTAGAANTGCTATCTTCTAAGTTGTGTATCAGATCCAGATGTAAATACACGGAAATAAAAGCTGAAATGTTGATCTCTTGTCTCATATTCATCTTTTGATGTCAAACCCAAATGTTTTCAGTCTACAGCAAAAATACAGGAATTGGCCTCACTGTTCCAATACTTTTGGAGGGGAGTGTATGTGTGTACATATATACCTGCTATTCGATCCCTGCTCTGTGACTGACAGGATGTTTCCTTTACTGTCTGTCGGCAGTGGTTTCCTCGAGGGAGGTGGATGAAGAGGATGAGACACTGCATGTGGAACCAGAACCTGAACCTGAATCCTGCTCAGAACCTGAACCAGGACCAGGACCAGGACCAGGATCAGCCTGGATCTTCCAAACCTGCTGCTGACTGCAGTGCCCCCTCTGGTCAGTGTCAGGAACTCTCTAATTAATAATCAATAAACTGATAACTGAACTCTGACTGATGACCTTGAATGACCTTTGACGACTCCTTACTAATGACATCATCAGTGACCTTTGACCTCTGTCTGCAGCCTCTCAGGCCAATGTGGACTTCCTGAAGAACATCGGAGAGGGTGTGGCGGCCATGTTGAGCCCGCTGGGTGAGTGATGTCACTGTTGACACCTGAGATCAGTACAGGCTTCTGATTGGCTGTTTGGAGAGCAAAATCAGGAGCCTGTTAACAGGAAGTGATGGTGTCCTTTCAAAGTAATGAAGTGTAATAAATGAGGTGAACATTCTCAGGGTTCAAACGGGAAGTGATGTCACGTGTGTGTGCAGGTATCGACGTGGACATCGATGTGGAGCACGAGGGCCAGAGGACGAAGGTGACCCCTCCCTCTCAGAGTGGGGGGGTGGAGGGAAACGTGGAGAAGGGCGGGGCCAGCGTTGGGGGCGGAACCAACTGTGAGGGCGCTGCCAGTGAGGGGTCAAAGGTCAGTTCATCATCATTATCTTCAGAAGAAACAGTTGAGGTGTTTCCAGCAGCTCACCTGTGTGATGTGTTTCAGGTAACATGGATTCAGTCAGACCCCCTTTAAACCTGTCGTGTGTTTACAAATAAAGTTGACTTAAAGCAGATGATGATGAACACTATTCTCCCACAATGCACTGCACACAAGAAGTGGGGCAGCTGCAGAAACAAAAGTATGAAATGCTCAGAAACATTACAAAGTAGGCTGATTGATATATTGACGACTGAAGGGGTTGATCGCTGATATTGAGGTGATGTAACTGACTTCCTATCAGAACTAAGATGTTCTAAAATAATGTGTAGAACCTGCGCCCTGCTGTGCATTTACAGATATTTCTGATGGAGCAGCATGTCCGCCCGCTGAGCCCCGTTAATCAGCATGTGTGAATCTTAAATCCTCCACTACAAACGAGTTTCTCTTGTCCATCGATCTGACACATCTCTGTCCTCCATCAGAGTCGTTAACGAGATAATGTTAAAAAGAACATGATGCTGTGATGTTGTCGCACAGACACTTTGTTTGAACGAGGAGACGCTGATATTAAATAGATTTTTATAAAGTTTAAATATTTAAAATGAAATGTTCACACACTTTTATAAATCACCTCATAACCTGGAGATCTCCAGTAACCACGATTAGACGATATGAAAAACGATCGCCCAACTCTAATACTAATGTACCCTAAAACCCTAATGTATTTTTGTGATAAAACAGTAAAAACTATGATGATTAATACTGTGGTACTACATGTACTACATATTGTACTATCAGAGACTCACTGTTACAAATAATGCCTCGATCAATATCAGAAGATTTATTAGTCTGATTGAATTTCAGTGGGATAAGCAATGTGTTCAGGTGACGGTAAAAAAGCACACGCAGGAGCTAACGATATGAAACTAGAACAGATTATATAAATAATGTTAAAATACTAATAAAAGGGGCTCCACTGATTATTATCAGGTCAATTATTAATTAATGACACTGAGAAGAACATATCAAATATTAAAGACTAAATATTTGGTCAATAATTTAGTTTTGTTCCGTCTCTAAAAATCTTTTCACACAAATTAGTTTTTATTTCCAGTTGATCTACAACTGGACTAAATTTAATGTTTCATAAATTAATAATAATAATCAGTGTAAACGGTGACATCAGCAGCCAATCACAGAGAGGGGGAGGGGCTGAGCTGTAGTTCAGGATCACCTGCTGAATTCTAATCTGATCACACTGTTACCATAGAAACACAGGTGTTGTTCAGAGGTGTTTCTGTACACTGACCCACGTTAGTCTGGTCTGAATCCAACCCTGGTCCTTCTCAGACCAGTGTAACCAGTAAACCTGACCCAGTCTGTGCTCTACAGGTATGCAGAGACTCAGATGAGGAGTGGACTCATCTGAGCTCCAGAGAGGTCGACCCCTCCACTGGAGAGCTGCAGTCCCTCCAGCCTGGGGACCAGGACAAGGACAAGGACAAGGACAAGGACAAGGACAAGGACAAGGACCAGGACAAGGACAAGGACCAGGACCAGGACCAGGAGCAGGAGCAGGGTCCCCCGTCGGGACAGCAGGGTCCCCCGTCGGGACAGCAGGGTCCAACAGGTCTGAGGGAGGCGGCGCTGTACCCTCACCTGCCTCAAGGTAAGACCACATCCTCCCCCTGATCTGTTTGGCTGAATCCAAATGTCCACCCTCTGGACTCGCGGACTTCAGTCATACGTACTGTGACATGTTCACCGTCATCACGTCAGGTCTGCGAGGGCGCGAGACTGCAAGACTGTCTATAAGGACTGAACTATGGCTAAATAAATTGGGTATTACTTACACTGGAAGACCTTCTTTTGTTGCTTTTGGGCCATTTTTCTGAGCCTGTATATTTGGCATTACACTGCACGGCTGTTACAGGCCACCATCACTTAAAGACTACAATCATAAAATGCATTTTGATTTCCTCTATAGCCTGTACTTCCACATATTTCTGTATCGTGATGTGGTTGAATATTATTTCTTTTTTTTTGTAAATACATTTTATTGATTTTCAAAGGTTTTAGCCCACAAGAGTACAAGATACAAAACATGTATATTCGACTTAAATTCACCCACCCATCCCTCGAATACAAAAAAAGTACTATTCATCAAGTATGTTGACAATTGAAATCCCAGTTCCCATCCCCACCACCCCACGGGATTACAGGCCACAGAGTACATTTAGGTGAAGGAGGGGGAAAAATATATATAATAAAATAATCAAACAATTGTATCAAACTAATTACTCAAACAAAAAGAAGAGAAAAAGAAGGGGGAGAAAAAAAAGGGGGGGGATTACTGCTGTAACAGGACATTTATGATTTCCACCCTACTCCTTATCGAGGGGTTCCTGTAAAGACTCCATATCTTAACAAAGGTTTGAGAGGACCTTTTGAGTGTGTATTTAATTTTTTCTAGCTTTAAGAAATACATAACATCATTAACCCAATGAGAAAAGGATGGAGGAACACGTTGCTTCCATTTTAAAAGAATCAAACGTCTCGCAAGGAGTGTAGTGAAAGCTATGACCACATAGGCTTTATTTGGTAAGCGAGCACAGGGTTCCTTTGATATTAGGCCAAAGAGGGCACAGACTGGNCAGGGTCAAATTGAATGTCAAACATCTCACTAAAGGCTTTAAAGATACTTATCCAGAAGGTGGAGAGATTCAGACACAGCCAGAACATGTGCATTAAGTCTGCTGGCTGGCGGACTCTCTGGAAGTCCGCAGAAAGTCCGCTTGAGGCCCCTTGAGGACCGGATGAATTGTGGGTTTGGACAGTCCTCAGCACTCGCAGACTTCCCGCGAACATGCTCGCAAAGTCCACGAGTCTGCAAGACCGGTGAAGTCCGGACATTTGGATTCAGCCTTTGAGTCTCGTGTATGACGTGCCCCCCCTGACCCCTCCTTTAATCACCTCTTCCACCCACAGAGGCGGACCCCCGTCTGGTGGAGTCTCTGGCTCTCATGCTGTCGATGGGGTTCACTGATGAAGGCGGATGGTTGACTCGTCTCCTTCAGGCCAAAAACTTCGACATCGGTGCCGCGCTCGACGCCATCCAGTATGCCAAACAGCCCCGCCCACAGCAGCCCTGATGATGTCATCATCATGATGTCACCACTGACATCATCTTCTGTACTAAACCAGTGACATCTAACCATGATTTATACTCTAGTCAGATGTTCCTGTTGTTTCCTGTAATTCCTGGAGTTTATAATCGATCTGATTACTGTTATCATTAATCAATACTTTAACTCATTAATCAATACTTTGTCTCATTGATTACTGTGTCTACTGCTTTATTGTCTTTATCAGTCAACAAAATGTTGCTGTTTTGTGTTAATCTGAACAATAAAAACATGAACAACTGAACCTGTCGGACTTCTTCAACTCTTCTGATCAATAAATCAATAAATGTTAGAAAACAGCAGATCAATAAATCTGTAATCAGAAACAGGTTTCCACGTACGAGGACTTAAATATACAAAGTAGAAAATACCACAAAAAGTACTCTTAAAGATGGAAAATACAAAGTTCCAGTAGAAATCTGTACAACATGTATTCTGAATACTTCTGAATATATTGTAACGTAGAGCTGAAACGATTGGTTGATTAATCAATGAGTCAATCAATAGAAATGATAAATCGATTGTTCAGAGTTTGTTTAGAAGCTCTGATTCGTCGAAGCTGAACTCCTCTCCGCTCTCAAACATGGAGAGAACAGGAAGCAGAGGGCGGGGTCTGGTGAGGGACGGGGCGTGAATGATGACATCATTACAGGTCACAGAGGCAGCTCCACCCGCTGACTGACCCCACCCACTGACAGAAGGCTCCTCCCCCCCCTCCTTCACCTGACAGTCAGAACTGAGGAAACCAGCCCATTTGAAGACTGGACCAGTGCTAACACTGGGAGGATTCATGCTCTTCTTACTGGGAGGACTGATGGTAGTTCTGGTGCTGTTCAGACTGGGAGGACTGGTGTGGTTCAGACTGGTGGTTCTGGTTGTGGCCGAGGGTCTCACAGGTTTCATCATCAGACTGGACCAGTTTGACTGCAGACAGAGTCAGAAGGTTAAACAGTGTCAGTTACATGTGGAGTTCCTCAGGGACACGTCCTGGATCCTCTGTTATTAAACCTGACCTGGTTTAAAGGGACAGTCCTCTGTTTATCTAACTATAAATGCAAGGAGTCTGCCTGTCTGTCTCTCTCTGCCTGTCTGTCTGTGTCTCTGCCTGTCTCTCTCTCTGTCTATCTGTCTCTCTCTGCCTGTCTGTTTGTCTGCCTGTCTCTCTATGCCTGTCTGTCTCTCTCTGTCTGTGTCTCTGCCTGTCTCTCTCTCTGCCTGTCTGTCTGTGTCTCTGCCTGTCTCTCTCTCTGTCTATCTGTCTCTCTCTCTCTCTCTCTGCCTGTCTGTGTCTCTCTCCCTGTCTGTCTGTGTCTCTGCCTGTCTGTCTCTCTGTCTGTCTGTCTCTCTATGCCTGTCTGTCTCTGTCTGTGTTTCTGCCTGCTTGTCTGTCTCTCTCTCTCCCTGTCTGTGTCTCTCTCTGTCTCTCTCTCTCTGCCTGTCTGTCTGTGTCTCTGCCTGTCTGTCTGCCTGTCTCTCTATGCCTGTCTGTCTCTCTCTGTCTGTGTCTCTGCCTGTCTCTCTCTCTGCCTGTCTGTCTGTGTCTCTGCCTGTCTCT
>NTHP01000177.1:896153-955074 GCA_003416845.1 Oplegnathus fasciatus | reverse complement strand
GAGGCTGTAGACAGGGCTGCGCAATCTCGCCCCTCCTTTTCAATTTATTTATAGAGGTACTAGGCCAATCAATTAGACAAAATCAAAATATTAAGGGTATCATACTATCAGGAGTTGAACATAAGGTAGCAATGTTCGCTGACGATGTGCTGGTCTGCCTGGGGGAACCAGAGAGATCATTCAGTGAATTGATGTCCACTTTGAGTGTTTTTGGAAAGCTATCTGGTTACAGAGTCAACATTTCAAAGACCCAGGTGATGACACTCAACTATACACCCCCTGCGACTCTACGTAAGAAATTCAAGGTAAATTGGGAAAATGAAAATATTAAATATTTAGGGATACATCTGACTAAAGACCTCACGGCGCTCTTCCGAGCAAACTATGAGCCAATATCTTAAAGTATAAAAGCAGATTTACATAGATGGAACTTGGTCCCCTTCCTAAGTCTTAGTACGAGGACAAGTGCAGTCAATGAATGTGTTACCACATCTACTTTACCTTTTTAAGAATTTGCCTATAGAGGTGGGTGAAAATCAATTTAGGGAGTGGGACAAATGGATCTCCAGATTTATCTGGCAGGGCCGGAAACCAAGGATTAAATATGCCACCCTTCAACTCGCTAAGGAAAGTGGAGTGGCACACAACGGACCTGGCGAAAATCGCAAAGTTCTGCAGTGACTGGGCTTTGGCGTGGCCAGCGGGCTCAATAGACATATTTCACATTGGCCCAACAGGAAGTCGGCCATTTTTAATTTTGTGTGTTTTCCTGTATTTTATGTAAACTCCTCCTACAGGGTTTATCGGATTCATTTGAAATTTGGTTGGTATAACCCTCAGACTAATGTGACGCTAAGTTGCGAAGGAATTTTCGATATCTCGAACGATGATGTCATAGGTCAGAAGACAACACGTCATTTCGGGCAGTTTACGTGTATGGAACTTTTGGAACTCCTCCTAGAGGACTCACCAGATTCACTTCAAGTTTGGTTGGATTAACCTCAAGACATGTATGATGCTAAATTACGAAGCTTTTGAGTATTCGTGGGATGCAGTTGCTGTGACAACGCGGACAGTTTGTATGTTTCACCGTGAAACACAAAGCCCTTTTTGAGGAGTTAGGGATGCTCTTAAACTCATGACATTTGGCACACACATCAGAAGTGGTGAAAGTTTTGATCTGGTGTGGGTCTTGGGCTTGGGTGTGGCAAGATGGCTCCATAGCGGCCCCTAGATGTACGAAATTCGGTGGGAACATGTAACATCCCAAGACTTAAAAAAAAGTCTCTTGGTGCCATTAGCTAAACCCAACGGGAAGTCGGCCATTTTGAATCTAATGTCAAATTTTGGTGTATTTTGGGCCATTTACAGGGGTCATACTTTAACGAACTCCTCCTAGAGAATTCATCAGATCAACTTCAATTTTGGGCAGTGCCATCTGAAGACCTTCACGATGAAAAGTTGTGCTAATCGTTGTAGATCGTCGAACAGTGTGGCCGTGGCGTGGCGGCCATCTTGAGCGTTTCGCCATGAAACATCAAGTTGTGGTAACATTGTCCAATCTGCCCCAACCTTCACGTTTGATAAGAGTCCCGGCTCTAAGACATCTACATGCCAATATTCAGTCATTGTAGCGCCACCTACTGACAGCTGGAAGTCAGACTTATGTGACAAAGATCATCCAATTTACATGAAATTTACATGGTGTGGTCCACAAATGATATCCAGCAACATGATGTATAATTAGTGTGTGTTCTCTAGCGCCANCTAGCGCCACATAGTGGACACAGAAAGTGACATTTACCTCGTTCAGGCAGTGTCCAGCGCTCACTAAAATTCAAAGCCATGTCGACCGGCCTCCTGTGAGGACACTGCGGCTGCCGTTCCCCCCGACGTGCGCAAGGCTGCGAGGGCCCATTCAACGCTGCTTGCAGCTTTAATTATTATTATTGTTGCTATCATTATTATTACTATTGTTAATATTACTACCATTACCATTACTATTACATTACATCTCTATGTGGAGCCTGCATTGTGCTACTGCATGCTCTCTCTCTCTCTGGTCAAGGCAGATGGCCGCCCACCTCCAGCTCGGCTCTGCTCGAGGTTTCTGCCTCTTAAAAGGAAGTTTTTCCTTGCCTCTGTCTCCAAGTGCTTGCTCATGATGGGAATTGTTGGGTCTCTGTAAACAACATTATAAAGAGTACGATCTAGACCTGCTCTATATGTAAAGTGTCATGAGATGACTGTTGTTGTGATTTGACGCTGTATAAATAAAATTGAATTGAATTGACTAGTTCTTGTGTTGGAAGTCTTTTTTCAGTGTGTTTTTAAAAACATTTTAAAAACAGAGTTTGTTCTGACCTTAAAGAGACAGTACAGCTCCTCCAGCTCCTCGATGCTGAAGGCGGACTCCGTCATCATCGCTCTCACCTGCACACAGACAGACAGACACACACACACACACCTTTAAACACTGTGTCTACATTAACATGTTAGCATGTTAACATGTTAGCCTGCAGCACGCTAACATCACCCACCACGCTCCTCTTGGCCGTGTCCTCCAGTGACTGAATGACCTTTAACCTCTGCTTGAACCTCATCTGCTCGATGACATCAGAGCGCAAGCTGCCGAACTTCTGCTCAAAGAAGAAACTGAGATTACCTCAAAAACACGTCCAGGAAACAGACTGACGCATTGCAGCTACAGGAAACAGACTGACACACTGCAGCCTACAGGAAACAGACTGACTCACTGCAGCTACAGGAAACAGACTGACACACTGCAACTACAGGAAATACACTGACACACTGCAGCTACAGGAAACAGACTGACTCACTGCAGCTACAGGAAATACACTGACACACTGCAGCTACAGGAAACAGACTGACTCACTGCAGCTACAGGAAATACACTGACGCACTGCAGCTACAGGAAACAGACTGACTCACTGCAGCTACAGGAAACAGACTGACGCACTGCAGCTACAGGAAATAGACTGACACACTGCAGCTACAGGAAATACACTGACGCACTGCAGCTACAGGAAACAGACTGAGGCACTGCAGCTACAGGAAACAGACTGACGCACTGCAGCTACAGGAAATACACTGACGCACTGCAGCTACAGGAAACAGACTGACGCACTGCAGCTACAGGAAATAGACTGACACACTGCAGCTACAGGAAATAGACTGAGGCTAAGACATGTCACAAAGTCAGTCTGACCTCGTAGGACGACTTGATGAGGTCGAAGATGTCGATCTCTGGTGGAGGATCGTCTCCACTCGTCAGCAGGGCATGCAGGTGAGGGATGGGTGGAGCCACTGTCTGTTTATTCACAACATTATCCAGGTACCTACACACACACACAGAAATGACTTGTTAGTTAATTTTATTAGTGTTTTTATTTACTCTGCACTTTACAGCACAGCACATTTTATACTTATACTTACTTAGACTTATTTATTTACTTATATTCCACTTTTATATACTCCAATACGGCCTCCTACCTGCCCAGTCTGGACTCCAGTCTGGATTCTTACCTGCCCAGGATGGTCATGGCTTCCCCTTCATCGCTGCAGGACAGCAGTGCGTCCATGTTGTCGTGGAGCACAGCCAGCGCCACCTGCAGATAGATTTACAAACAGGAAGTAGTTTAGTTACAGGTGGCAGAGGTCAGAGGTGAAGACTGCTGACTGTACTGTCTGATGTCCCCTGACCCCACTCCAATGTCTCTATTCATGTTTCTACTGTTTCATTTGATTTTCTTCCTGCAGTGTGATCTCCTCTTCATACAGTTCAAACCGTGCTCACTCTTTATTTTCCATTCTTACCGTATGTTTCCATATTTGTCAGTCAGTACCTGGAAGATGGCCTTGATACCCTCGTAGAATAAGCAGTCGACCAATGGGATGGCAGTCAGTAAACAGCCAATAAACCAGTCGGTAAACAGTCAGTAAAACAGTAAACAGTTGTTAAACTGTCTGTAAACAGTTGGTAAGGGGTAGTGATTCTGACCTGGAAGATGACCTTGATGCCCTCGTAGAAGAAGCAGTCGACCAATAGGACAGCGCTGTCGAAGGGCATCACAGACAGGAAGAGTGTGAGGAACCAGGACAGGCTGATGGTAGAGATGACTCCCAGCTCCTGCATGTGTTCATAAAGCAGGGGGAGGAAGGCCCTTGTCAGCTCCTCAAACACCCCCTGATCCACCAGAGCACCTGCAGGAACAAAAACCACATCAGACAGGGACAGTGCCTCCTATGGCTGCACCTCGCTGCAGCTGATAAACACTGGCTTGTCATTTATGTTAGAACAGGGACAGAAAATATCAGTATAATGTTTAAGGGTTTTAGAAAGATGGATGAAAGGAACTGTCTGCGAGGTGGTGGACATCAGGAGAAACAAGGCTCCCCTGTCTCCTTCAAAGGATGGGGTGGTTGTTACTGACCTACAACTCTGGTGTTGTAGTAGTCGGGCAGCATCCGCTCACACAGTGCCACCAACAGCCAGAAGGATTCCTCCTCTGGACAGTAGAGCAAGAGGACGGAGGTGACGATGTTCATCGCCTAAAGGGGGGAGGAGGAGAGAATATGTGTCAGTTTTTATTCATACTTCATCAGTATTTTACTTATGGTCCACCAGTTTTAGGACAATTTGGTGTTTTTAAATGTCACTGAGAATCATTTCACTACAGAATATACATAATAACTGTGCTGAAATTGATTCATTCAATATATTTTATTTTAAAGCAGCTCTGTGGAACTTTTCATTTTGTGTTGATTTTGGCGGTCCCTGTGGACAACGGTGGTAGTGTTTCACCTTACGTTAGGTTAAATGTTCCCTCCGTTTCGCTTCCCGCTGCAAGGAGACTACTTCTCCGGGAGGAGAGCGGGCGGCAGCTCCGGAGACGGACCTTCAGTTAGCGGCTGAAGCAACTTGAATTCAGCCAGAGCAAACCCCAGCGCCGTTTCATCTCATGTCGCGGAAAACCCCAACCCGGTGGCAGGCATTGAGAATAACTACTAGAAACTAACAGAAATAGCCAATCTTCTCGCTGTTGGTCTCATTTGCTTATGTAGGTCATATAGAGGCATCTGTATTAAATTGAGACTATTTCATAAACACTTAAAAACTGTGTGTGGTTTCAAATAAAATTTTGACCTGGCAGTATCCCGTGCCTAGTTTATATTTTATTTTATAATTGTAATGGGATTTTTTGTTCTTTACCCATGTTTCCACTGTTAAATTTGATCAATTTTTAGCTTTAATATACTTTATACACTGATGACTCATATCCATGTGTACACAGGCCTTGCAAGGCCTGCTAGACTTTGATACACATGCCATCTGTGTATGCAAGACTGTAGGAGGCTTTGATGTACAGGCCATCTGGGCCTTGAGGGCGCCTTGACTTCCCCTGCCCTCCGGATGGTCAGTCTCAACCTGGGAGACTCTGTCCTAGGAGGTGGGAGCTAAGACAAAACGTCAGGTGCACCTACTCTTGCACATACCGAAGTAAAGACACGAGTTGTAAGAAAACCAAAATAGTATCATTTTGAGAAACAGCAGAGGCGTTTTGTTTTGTCTACCTGTTGTGTGAAACCTGTAAGTCAGCCCTTATCAGGGGTATCAAACTGGGGTGTAAACTGTTCTCGTGGTCTTCTGTCTCCATCTTTGGTGGATGGTGCAGAGGCCCATATGCATATGTGAAGGAAAGGCCTAATAAATCTCTGAAAGAAAACTGCTTCGTTGAGATTCTCTTTATTTGCTGGAATTTTTGATAGGCTATATACTCAAGAAGAAGTCTGTCATTACTGAACGTACAGTACAGTATTTGAAAGCATGAAAACAACAATATTAAAATACTGCTAGTGCAATAATCAATAATTTCATCTACATTTTTACACTGAAATACTATATTCTTCCCCATCAGTGCTTTTATTTTGGACAACTAATAAGTACATTTTACTGCTATTTGTTTAGTTTTTGCAATGCAGAACTTTTTCTCCATTGTGCTGTTGCATCTGAGCACTTCTTCCAAAACTGGTGTACATGTGCACTTTGTCAAGTCAAGTCAATCTTATTTACATAGCACATTTCAAACACAGGTAAACTCAATGTGCTTTACAGTAAAACATAGAAAACACTAAACAAATGAGAAAACACACACACACACACACACACACACATACATACATATATATATATATATATATATATATATATATATATATATATACACACACACACAATACTCCATAACCTTTCAGCCACTCATATAACGCACACACACATACATAAAATAGAGTTGTTGTTTGTGTGGTATTTTTTACTTTTTGCGTATTGGGCCTACATTTCGCTTCAGGGTCCTTAAAAACACTTTAAGACTGCCTGCTTCACTGCAGGTCGGATTTTTGACCAGAGAAGAAGAATGCGAACCAAGAGAATTAACAGTAGCTCACTTCCGCCTTTGCTTTGCGCCGAGAAATCCTTATCGTTTTTTGTCATATTTTCTGAATATCGTTCTTTTTTCATCATTAATATGTTACGAACGAGACTAATTACGACTTTAAGCTTTCACGACCATGTATTTAAATAGTTAATGAGTTTGTGAATCACTGTTTTGCATTCATTTCAATATCACCTGTGCGCAGCGTGGTATACTTTCTTTCTGCAAACAGGCAATAAGCGGACTAAAAGAAGGGAAAACTAAAAACCATGGTAAATAGCTTTAAATAATCATCAATTTAATGCCTCAGACATTAAAGATGTCCGATATACGTATGGATGCAGTGATTTACTCCATCTCGCTTTCTATCTTTGGGCGGAGGAGAGCTGTGATTAGCTGTTTTTATAACAACGCGAGATTTTGATGAGCTCCGTGATTTAAGGGCCTGGATGAAATAATATTTATGTTGTGTGTTGGACACTGTGGATGCGGTTATCTGTCTTCTAAGTGATTATTCCCTGAAGCCATTTGTTGAACCTCGACCACGAGTGCTCGGATATGTGTTGCTGTGGATTTGACGAGAGGAGGGTGAGTGTTGTCTGCTCCTTCTTCTCGTTTTATTTCAAGTTTCAGTCCAAACAGGCCAGTTTTTTCTCTCTCTGTAGCGGTTTAATGTGTTGTCAGCAGCTGGGCCACCACCAGCACCACAACACAATTAAGCTAACAGCGTTAATTGCACCACGTTTGCTACCATTAACTGCGCAAGACACTCGTTAGAAATTAACCCAAACACATAAGCCGAGATATAGTATTAAATCCAACCAACTGGGACTAACTTCACTGTGAATTATATCCGAATAATTAATGTTTTAGTGCTACATTACCGTTACGTTAGCTTTCACTTTCACTGCACAATTAAACTAGGAATACAACAGCTAACGTTAGCAGACAGCACGAAGAGAAAAAAAATGGACATAATAACATGAAGGATGTAGCTGTAGGCTCTTTACCATAACTTACTCTAGCTAATAGCAGCGATATGTTAGCTATCTATCTAATATAACTAATCAATGAACATGATCACTGTGAAACGTGTAACAGCTACGGTTAACCAGGGGTGGGATGTAACTCAGTACATTTACTCAAGTATTAATAATAATAATAATAATAATAAATAATACATTTTATTTGTATAGCACTTCTCAAAACACAGTTACAAAGTGCTTTACAGAACAAGATAAAATAATGTACAGTCAAGATAAAAACAAATAAAAACATAAGACCTGATAAAAAAGAGTATGTAATAAAAAATACTGTAAAAGTGATAAAAGAGGAAAAGATAGAAACTAGACAAACAACAGATTCACTGTAAGGAAAAAAAAAGGGGGAAAAAAAGCTTCTCTGTAAAAGTATGTTTTGAGGAGTAATTTAAAAGATGGTACTGAGTTTGATTACAATTATTAATACCCTTCCTGTCCTGTTAAAACCATGTATCTCCAGATGTTGTGATTTTGAATTTTTCAGATAAACTGAAGGATTAAATGTTCCTTCCACCACTGTAATTTACACTGATAAACTGGTTAGTGATAGAGATGTTTACTAACGTTCATATATTACTTAAAGGACCACATTGGCAATTTTCAGCCTTATCTCTATGAAGATGTTATACACTTACATACTATATGTACTATTTCACTTGTCAGTTAACAGTTAAAGTCACTCTAGACATGTATAATTTGTGTCTGATATGTCTTTTTTTGCCTCAAAAAGTTTGATTTCCTTGTTAAAAATTGATAAAATTGCATCAACTCCTCATCCCACATTTAAAAAATCCAGAAGCTGAGTACTCCTACTTTAACCCAGGAAAACTGCATTTCTTAATTAAGGTACATCAGCTAGGATTGGGAGGATGAGTGGAGCCTGTTCGATAAAAACTGGGAATTATATATATTTTGTAATGGTCTGTATTCAGTATTCAGTATTCATGAGTGTTCAGTACATGTACTAGCGTAGAGATAAGATTGAAACGTTGTGAGGAGGTCCATTTAACACTTGATTTGCACCACAGAGAAACTGTTAATCGACATATTGGACGATATTAGCTTATTGCAGATACATACCAAGAAGTTGCCGTGCATAAATGTCAAAGATTTGTTTGAGGTGATTTAGAAACAGTGTCTCCGTCACATAGTTTGTTAACAGCGATGACAACCATGAAATGTCCCAGTTAGTAGTTAGTTTGTGGTCAGTTTGTTTATTATGTATATGTACATTGTGATTCGTACAGCTACATAATTAACATCAGTTCTTGTCGTCCTTGTCCCTCACCTTTTCAGCTAGAAGGAGGCAAGTCCATGACACCATGAGTCCTCCAGCTCTGCCCGTGGTCTTCTGCTGTTGTCACAGGAAAATCTGGCTGCATTCAGCAGCCGGCGGCAAACACATCTCTATTTTCCACCCAATTATCATCTGCCTCCGATTGATGCTATGGAAGGACTAGCATAATGAATAGATATACTTCCATCAGACAGCTCGGGGACGGCACCTACGGCTCAGTCATCCTCGGCCGCAGTCTGGAGTCAGGAGAGCTAGTTGCCATAAAGAAGTGAGTATCTGGAAAGTGTGTGTGTTTCACTGCAGTGTGCAAGTTTAGAGCCGCTGTTCTGCACCATACTATATATTGTTTTCTCTGAGACCTATATGACAGCATATCTGTAAGGATTACCAGAACAATGTGGGACAACTGCAAGGGCATCATCACATCTGGACTTTTGTTTTGGGATTATTAGACTTAACAGCAGCTAAAAAAATAGTTTTCTATGCAAATTGATGTAATTTCCAACAAATTATTTAATCGGCAAAATATTTTTCAGAATGAAAAGAAAATTCTACTCCTGGGAAGAATGCATGAACCTTCGTGAAGTCAAGGTGAGTTTATCTTTTCTACATTTTTAACAGTTTCACACATTTTAATAGCACAGCAGAAAAAGGAAAAATCAACCCAAAATCAACTTAAAGGAAATGCCCTTTTCGTTACGTGTTTTAATATAGAATTCAAGCAATTTAGAGGTGCGGTTGCATCTTTGATTTGGGAGAAAAAGATCCATATTTACTGATCAAATTGATTTTGTATGGTATGGTATAGGTATATGCCCATATGAATGTATTGTAGTAGTGGCTGCAACTCATCCCCATTAACTCGGCAGTTCAATCTTGTTATCAAAGCGCCACAAACATTCAATGGAGTTTCCTCCAATTTTGGGTGTGAAATATCACCGCGATGTACTGTATTACTGGATAATCTTAAAAACAGTGTTATAGGGGAGTGGAACAATAATATAACTGCTAAATGCAGAGTTCAGGTTATCATTGCTGTATAATTTCTGGCACAAGATGTGGGCCGCACTTCACTGAACCTTTTCATGAATATGACTCTAAGAAGAAACATTTAAGGGAGTGATTGGTAGGGTTAGGTCACTGGCAGATGTAGTTGATGGCATCAGTGGGCTAGTTGGACTGTGAAACTGTTAAAAGCAAAGTGATGGCTAGCAATAGCATTAGAACAGGTGCTAGCTTGGCTATTTCTGGTTTGTCACGTGACCCCGTCATGCTTGTCGTATCCGAAATGGTCCAACTGCTGACCTGACAAACGTTAGCCACGATAACATGAATTATAATATTCCTTTCACACCTAGAAAAATTTGCTTTTTGGGTTTGCAGATGTTGACTGAAAAACAATATTAACAATATAAAGAAGTGTAAGTTTGAGGTTCCCTGTGGAGTTTTTGACCTCTAGTAGGACTATGGGGCTGTTTATGTATGAGTGGGCACTGGTTTTGTTTGTCTCGTGCACACGCACAAAGACACACATGCACACAGGTGACGTGAGCCACAGTCCTACCAATGGTTACACAGTATTCCACTGATCGACAGGTGGCGGTAATGCGTCAAGAAACGCAGCAATGCACCAGCAAAGGCAGTGAAGAAGCTAGTAAACATGACTGTAAACAATACAGGATTTAAAGTGTCCAAAAACTCGTCTTTGCAAATGTTTTATGAGAAAGAAAACTCCACTGGGCAACTTTTTTAAAGCTAATATGAGATAGCAGTGACATGTTCAGTATATTTCTGAAGTATTTTGTTGTCTGTTTGGGTTGATTTTTCATTTTTTGTGTAGAATAAGAGAAGTTACTCCATGATAACTTGATGATTTGTGGGTAATGCAGTAATGATGATGTGATGAGCATATTAGTACATTTTAGTCCAGTTGTCAAATACTCAAAACTTACTGTTGTTTCTTTTCACATCAATCCAGTATGTTACTGTCTAAACTTCCTCACAGCTCAAAGTCACACACCAGCTCTAAGAGCAGAAGGTGATTCTTGTGTGCTGTTGGTTTTGAGCTCTGGTTCCCATCCCTGGCCTACACACCCCCCTTCTCCCCCCTAGAGCTTGACCTTAACGCAGCAAAACATGTGTAGAACACGCTGGTCCTCAGAGTCCTGCTAATTAGATTATAATTACAGCATGTCACACCATGAAATCTCAAAATCCCATTACAGCTTTTCCCCCCTTACTAAAAGTTTAGCATGGTTAAACCTTTATCATCCCAGTGCATGGGACGAGTGTATATTCCTCCATCCTGCTTTCTATTACTCTCTATTTATTTTCCCTTTTAGATTGTAAGCATAAATCCCACCTTTGCAGCATTTCCCCCCAAACTACATTGTGTTCTTACACTAGCCATGTTTTAACAAGAAGGTTTTTTTTTCTAGTTGTAGGGCGTGCTTTTGAATGTGCTGCAGTGACCTGTGTGTATTGTCCAGCATGGTTAGATTTACTGTCTATTTCTAATATTTTTCTGTTCATTCATTCCACATGTTCTCACCTGATCTGTTTCTTTATTCTTTCAGTCTTTAAAGAAACTCAACCATGCTAATGTGATCAAACTTAAGGAGGTGATTCGAGAAAATGATCACTTATACTTTATATTTGAGTACATGAAGGAAAATTTATATCAGCTCATGAAAGACAGGTGCGTATAGTTGTTACTTGCATTATTAATTCCACATTTGAAACTATATTTGAGGTTTCTAACTGTTTGTTTCTTGCTGCAGGACTCGGCTGTTTCCTGAATCTGCTGTGAGAAATATTATGTTTCAGATACTACAGGGGCTCGCATTCATTCACAAACATGGTACATCTGTTTAATTAAATGTGCCACATTTGACATTTTGTACCATATGAGTCAAGACGATCATGCAGTGTGTCTTTGTTAGGGTTTTTTCACAGGGACATGAAACCGGAGAATCTTCTGTGCATGGGCCCGGAGCTGGTGAAAATAGCTGACTTTGGCCTTGCCCGAGAAATCAGATCTCGGCCACCGTACACAGACTATGTCTCAACTAGATGGTGAGTTTCTTTCAGAGTAAGCATAATGCACTTGTACTTGAAAGCGTGTTAAAAAGTTCAGTGCACTCACGTCCTAGTACACTCTCTTTGTGGACCAGGTACAGAGCCCCAGAGGTGCTCCTCAGATCCACATCCTACAGTTCACCCATAGACCAGTGGGCAGTCGGCTGCATCATGGCAGAGCTTTATACCCTCAGGCCTCTTTTCCCAGGCTCCAGTGAAGTGGACACCATATTCAAGATTTGCCAAGTCTTGGGTACACCAAAGAAGGTAATGTTTTTCATATATGGAACACATAAAAAAAAACAGGCTCATAAATTTGAATTTCATTGATTAAAAATATTTTTTAATGTCAAGGTGAGAGAGGTGAATGAGTATAAGTATTTAAGAACTGTTAAACACATCAGGACTCAGTAAGGGTTGAGTAATGCTCATTCAGGACAGTTCAACTGAACTTGATTCAAGTAACTGAGACCAGAAGCATCTTATGAGTGCAAGGACAGTATGTGACTGTGTACTGGGCTGTGAGGTTTGTCAAAAAGCTTCTGAGTGAACCGCAGCACTGTGGCTGAACAGATTGAGTGTAGACACTAAATGGGGGATTGCAGCTGCTGCTGTTGTACTGCTGACGTCCTGCTTTTGCTGCATAGCCGGTGGAGACAAGGTGTTATTGATGTCTGTGGGGCAAAACAGACGAAATCAAAGCGAGTTGTCTCCTAAAAGATCCCTAAAATCTCAAACATTGCCCACTGATTTGCGAATAATCATAGTTCTGCATTTCATCTTTAAATTTTTTAAGATGTATTGTTATTAAGAATGAATTAATCTATCATATACATGGTATAGAGACACACGCACGAGACAAATGTGTCCAAAAGTTCGATTCATGGCCACTACAGGTGGTTATCTGAAGTATTTGCACTAAACATCTTTTTGCTCAATAAGATATATAGTGTATATATATTAGTATATTTGTGTCTAGCGCTGCAGGTATTTGTCCAATGTTACGGGTCACCCCTCACTACTGTGAATAAACACAGGTTTTCTTGTTAATTGTGGTGTGTAACATGGACTGTGTCTTCCCCCTCTAGAATGATTGGCCGGAGGGATACCAGCTGGCGAGTGCTATGAATTTCCGCTGGCCTCAGTGTGTTCCCAGTAATCTGAAGACTCTGATCCCGAATGCCAGTCCTGAAGCCATCCATCTGATGACAGACCTGCTCCAGTGGGATCCCAAGAAGAGACCAGCTTCTGCCCAGGTAGTGTCCGACTACAGGTCAAGCATTTCCCTCACAGCTGAGAATTAAAGCTGATGCTGTTTCTCCAAATCTTTATATCTCAGGCTCTCAGGTACTCTTACTTCCACGTGGGCCAGGCTTTGGGCACTCCTCAGCAGATCCTGGAGCAGGGCAGACCTCAGCCAGGCCTTGTGCCACTGCAGACTTCTTTACAGGCACAGCAGACGCTGCAGCAGCAACCCCTGCTGCTTAAGCCAGTGCCCCCCTCCCAGCCTCCGCCTCCCAACCAACACTGCTCCCCCTCCAGGCCTCTACAGCAGATCCAGCCCTCCCCCGTTTCAGCGGCTGCCCAGGCGGCGGCGTACCAACGGCACACAGAGCTTGTGCGAGGGCAGCAACAGAAGCACATCCTGAAGCAGGAACAGACTGAAGGAACGCCACAGAGCCATCTTCCTTACATTGTTGACAAGAGTCTCCAGAGCAAGGTGAGTTACTACTATTATTATCCTGAAATTGCAAATACAAGTGGGAGTATAGACTGAGGCTGACAGCCAGAATATCCGACTAACTTGTTTCTTCGAGCATGTAATTGTGGAAAATATTCCTCACATGTGTGTTTGATGTTGTTGTTCTTTTAGCAAACAAGACAGGAGTCAGAAAATGCAAACCTACTGAGCTATCAGTTGAAACCTAAAGGAGGGCGGCGGCGTTGGGGCCACGGCACAGGACACCTAAAGGGTGAAGACTGGGACGACTACGAGGACACGGATCTGACGTCCATAAGTATTCTCGGGAAAAGTAACTTCTCCACAGAGAAGTCGAGGCAGGGGGAGGACGCGCTGAGCAGGTGAGGCTATGATCTGTCGTCTCAAGGTGCCTTTTAGCAGGGGCAGTTCAGGGGCATCTGCACTGTAATGATGTACCAACAAAATATGTAGTAATATAATACATGAATACAACACAAGATCTATAGCCTGAGCCATATGTCAATATCACTACAAGCAGGTACCTGTGTCTCATTGAATGTCCTCCGTCTGTCAGATATGGGAATGTTCTGGATTTCAGTCGACCCAAAGGAAAAGAAGATGCACCTTTAAACCTGAACAAGACGTCAGCCTACCAAGAGCCATCAAGAACCGCTTCTGCTAAACAACATTACTTGAGGCAGTCCAGATATTTACCTGGTAATATATATTCAAAAACCTACTTTGAGTAAAATGGATCTTGGTAGGACTGGTGGTCTTTAAGAAAATAAACCTAGAGTATCAGTGTCTACAGGTGCTTTCACACCTATTCTGTTTCAGTTGTCGGACTGGTTTGGTCGCCAGTTTGGTCGCCAGTTTGGTCGCCAGTTTGGTCGCCAGTTTGGTTCAGTGCGTTTGAGCTGGTGTGAAAGCTGTCAATGGAACTCTGCTGCGAAACTAAACAACCGAACCAAAGGTGGTCACGGTCTGATCCCAAGTGAACTCTACAAAAGTACAGCGGACCTACCACAGGATATTAGTGATATTAGATATGTGATTTTAGCAGGAAATAAAAGGCTAAACTACTTTTAAATCCATCTTCTGGCTGTGAACTGTCAAGGGAGCCATCTCATGCAATCTTTACATCAGTGCCACCATGGTAACACACACGCACGTCATCACACGAGTGCAGAGATGTTCCCTGATCAGTCAAGTTGAAACAGAGGTGTACTGTGCTCGTGTCCTGCTCTGCTAGGTTTCACTTACTTTTAAATTAACACACAGACAGTATCTCCCCCCGTGATATAACGGTGAGAGACACCTCTTTTTCCTCCTGTTTCTACCAGGTCGTCATTATTCATAAAATGAGGTCCAGTTGCAGCCGGGACTAATAATGCTAATAATCAGTTATTTCTTCTTCGTGACACCAGAGAATGTGAATAAACACATCATCACGTTCAATAACGTGCAGGAGGACCATTCAGTCACCAGAAGTGGGTCCATGTAGCTCAGAGTGTGAACATGAACCGGACCAGAACTAAACTAAAATCCTTGGTCCCGTCCAAATGAACCAGACTGCCAGTGTGAAAGTGCCCCAAGTTGATAAAATGTAGCTTTGTTATCTGCTTACATTTTTTTAAGTAACTATTTCTGTTATTTCTGTCTGTTTATCATCTTCCTAGAAAAATAATTTTAATCTTTACAATGCTGTCAGTCAGAATCAGTATCTGATCGTCTCTTACTGTCTCCTTCAGGCATTAGTACAAAGAAGAACGTGGCCATAAATGCCAGTAAAGACTTCACTGGAAGCCATCTTTGGGGCAACAGTAGTATTCCTTTTGGGGGGACTCTGCCGAGCAGAGGCGCTCATGGTAATCTCCCCGGACATCTTACACTTTACCTTAAGTTTAATCTCTGCAACTTCTCACTGTTGTTTGCTTTAAATATCAGGTACAAATACAATCCCAGGTGGATACATGCCGTCGTTTTACAAAAAAGACCTCGGTTCTGCTGGTCACAGAGGGCATCAGGGTCCTTCACTGGAATCAACAGCATCAAGTGAGCTTAAAGCTTTTTGTAATTATCTATCTATCTATCTATCTATCTATCTATCTATCTATCTTTAACTGATATGAGCTTTCATAAGCTTCACCCAGCCACCTAACAATGCCTTTTTTTAAAAAACACCAAACACACCTGTTGTTGATAGTATATTCGTTGCTATTTTGATGCCACTGTAGATTATGCAACCTGGCAGTCTGGCCGGAGTCAGATGAGCACCTCTGCCAATGTGCCGTTGGCCAACAAGAGCACCCCTGGTCTGCTGCCTCGCCCACCGGTGCAGACCATCCACGGGCGAACAGACTGGTCTGCCAAATACGGACACCGCTAGTGGCCTCCCTGGAGCTGTGATCGATCTGTGCCCTGGAAGAGAGATCTGCGCTCCTGTGAACTCTTTCACCTCCAAAGAGTAGGCCTAGTTGTTTTGTAATCAGAATCTGTACTATGGATGTTGTGAGTTGTAAAATATAAAAGTGTATGTGTATATGGAAGTGCAACATTTGAGCCCAGATTTGCTCCTCAGTGTTTTATTTTGTATTTCAGTATCTACAGAGGTTACACCCTCAGTTTTGTATCAAATATATCATTGAATGTTGTTCACCAACCTGTATACATAATATGCATATTATAAGTTTATGAAAACTTCACTGTGACTTGTTTTTGGCCAACTAATTACTTTGCCTCTGCACAGTACAGTCATTTTTTTTTTTTTACATTCCTGCTGTTTTGTTTTATGATGGTAGCCTTATCAATCAGGTAACTGTTATTTGTGCATTATAGTATGTTTTTAATAAAATTCAAGGCAGTGCTTTAATTTCAGTAAAATGAATACAGTGCAAGAGGTTGCCACGCTGTACAGATCTGTTTTGGTTTCAGAAGTAAAATGATCCAAGTTAACACGTTCTGCCCCCTTCGGCCAAAGTGAGTGTGAATATTGAATTGCCAGTTATTGAGTATAATTAAACTTTTGACTGGGTACCAATATATTCAGCTTGTGTATTTTTCATGTAACACATCTAATGGATTGGCTAACTGTAGTACTTTTTAAAAAGTAAAACAAAATGTGTGGCCAATAGCTGCACTAGGGTGAGCACAGCAGCCCTGGTAGATGCAGGCCAGCTAGATTAATCTGCTAGAGATTAATCTGTCAGTAGTGGCTCGCTGTTAATGCCATACGTGCATGAATATAGTGCATCTATACTGATCTGATTTCATTTTACTGGAGTGGACACATCATGTAATGAAATGTATTTTTGCCTGCATTGGTACATATCGAAAGAAGAGAGATGTTGCAATTTCATTCGCCTATATGTGAGAAGTGACAAACACAAAAGTGGATTACATCCTTAATAAAAAGTGTCATCCTAATAATGATCAGTATAGTATTAAAAAAGGTGGTTGAGATAATAATAATAATAATAATAATAATACAGGACATGTGGTCATACAATAAGTAGTCTGTCGTTTAGTATCAGCAATAAAAATTTGGAGTTTGTGGTGCTTAATTAATACCTTTACATTATGTACATTAAGATAACACATCTCTGAGACCTATTTGTATCAAATAGAAAAATAAAGGTAGTTCTAATTAAAAATGCAGCTTTCTCAAGGCAGTCAAGATAGTTATTTTATTTTGTAAGTTATATGTAAGGGCTTCCCTTTGAGTAAATCTACAGTTGATAACATACATGCAGCACCACTTTAAACAATCTCTTAATGGTGTAGTCTGCAATTCTAATCCAATACACTTTTTATCAAATTCAGTGAATATCTCCTCACTGTCTCCTCACAGCTGTCTGCTCTGTGTGTGCGCTGAAAATCACATTCATACACAGCCCTGGCTCTGTAAACGGGAAACAAACAGAGCGGCAACTCGTGCTCGTGCACACGACAACAGTAAGTTTGGCCGCGGGATCATTTGTGTTTATTGTGAATATTCACCTCTCCATCTGTCTCTGGTGAGTGGCAGTTTTATAATTGGTGTGTCAAAATCAATAAATATTCACTATCTTGCAAGTCACACGTCGGCTGAATTAATCTGGTTTACTACAGTGGCATGATCCCAAAATAAACAGATTTTGCTGTGATTTATTTGCAATAAATGGATCAAAAGGATGCCGAAATAACTACATCATGATGGTGACTTGTAAAAAGTCTGAATTCGTGCTTTGTTAGGTCTGTCTGCAAGATGACAAGCAAACAACTTTTAAAATGCGTGTTTTCTGAATGAAGTTTGGATCAATCAGGGCTCTCCAGAATAGTAGTCTTCACCTTTAATGAAGAATTGACTGTTTTTCTGTTATTATTTTGTGTTGACTTGAAAAATAACTTTCTTTATCATTATATTTATGTAATAAACATCTCTATGATAGCTTATAATGTGTTAAAATAGTCGAAAAAAGAAGGCAGACTGCCACGTGCAGCGCCTCATTTGGATGTGTCTGACGCTTGGAGCTTAACTTCCCTACGTTTCTCCTACAAATGGGCCTTGAGCTTGTTTGGAGGTTCTAGCAGGGGAGCGCAGCTACTGGTACACCGATGGATGGTCGTCCGCCGGGGGGACCTCGTCCTCTTCCACCGAGCGCGGGGCTTCGGGAGGGACACACATGGAGCGGTGAGGGAGGAAGGGGACACCCGCCTAGCCAGCCAGATCAGCCGAATCAACCCTAGCGATCAATGGGGTGACAGATGTCGCAGCCAGATCGCCCTCACATCCAACAAAAGTAAGGGAGGCGTGGCGAATTTATGTGGCTCTCCAGCACAACCGTTTATTATCACGGTGTCGAATATCGATTAGTTCGCCGCGATGTAAACAGTTCGCCTGCTTTGTTTATAAATGTAAACGACGTAAATAGTTCGAACTTTACGTACATTGAACGAAAAATTATCGAACGCAGCCGTTTAGTATTTTTCCCATGATGTCTAGCGGGAAAATGTTAATGAGCCGTGTTTCTATTGGCCAGAACCAGCCAATCACAGTCGTCAGATGTTTTTCCAGTCTTCACCGTTTTTTTCCACAGTAAAATGTTATGTAACGACTAAAACTTTCCTTTGAGTCCTCACTTCACCCTGATTTCCCCAAGACAGCTGCGGCGGTGCACAGGTATGAGACACGTGAAGATTAAGATTAAGATACAGTTAATGTTTTTTTCAAAAGTTGCATGCATTTATTTTCAGTAATATGAGATATTTCCTCTGTCTCTTTTTAGCTTAAGATATTTACATTCCCAAAAATACTATAGCCATGGCTGGAAGAGTTGTGCTGCACTACTTCAATGGGAGAGGGAAAATGGAGTCAATCCGCTGGCTTTTGACAGTTGCAGGGGTTGAGGTAAATGAAGGGTGTGGTGGTGTTTACCAGAAGTTTTGCTGTCTGTTAGGATGCCCAAACCTCCTAAATGTGCCCTAAATCTGTTGTGTAATTTCATGTTCACAGTTTGATGAGATGTATCTGACAACGCGTGACCAGTATGAAAAACTCTTGAGTGGTAAGTTGCTTTCAAAAAGCTAAAAATCATGAACCTGGACTCTGGCCTGTCTACAAGGCTTGCATTTTCAGTTCAGTTTTGTCACTTATTTCAACTTCAACCCACATATGATGCAACCTGGGATGAGGCAGCAATTTGGAGGCAGAGGTCTCACATTTCTTGTGGCCTGTAGTGATAGATACGAAGCTTATGTGGTAAATTAATGTTTAACCAGTGGGAGTGCCGACCTGAGTTACCTGGCTGTGTTTCCACTGCAGATGGAGCTCTCATGTTCCAACAGGTTCCCATGGTGGAAATCGATGGCATGAAGCTTGTTCAGACAAAGGCAATCCTGAATTACATCGCAGAGAAGTACAACCTTCATGGAACCAATCCCAAAGACCGCGTCACGTATGGCCCGTTTGTTTGATAGTGATACTGTATAATGTGGTTTTAGTGGATGAATGTGTTACTGTACTGTGGTGATGCTTTCCCTCAGGATCAACATGTACTGCGAGGGGGTGATGGATCTCATGGAAATGATCATGATGTTGCCCTTCAGCACAGATCCAAAAGAAAAACTGGACACCATTCAAACTAAAGCAAAGGAGCGCTACCTTCCTGTGTTTGAAAAGGTACCACTATACATATCATATGAAATGATATGGTCTAATAAGCGATTAAATGATTATGTATGATTGTTAATGATAGCTAAATGAGATATTGTGTCTTCTCAGGCACTGACTGGGCCCATATACCTGGTGGGAGGTAAACTAAGCTGTGCAGATGTGCAGCTGGTTGAATGCACCCTGATGTTGGAGGAGAAGTTTCCTGGAATCCTCGCCGACTTCCCCAACCTAAAGGTAAACATGACACAGTATAAAAGGCTGGATATACAAAGGAACAGCAGCGACAACAAAACATACACATCCAACGCTAAATGCTCTCTTTAAGGATGATTCTCTGTGTTTCCCTCCAGTCTTTCCAGGGCAGGATGACCCTGCTTCCCGCCATCAGCAGGTTCCTGCAGCCAGGCAGCAAGAGGAAGCCGCAGCCAGATGAAACCTACGTGAAGACCATCATGGAGGTGTTCAAAATCCAATTTCCACTGAAGTGAACGATATAAAAGATCTGGTACAGTCCTCACATAGGCAGCGTGAATGATTCACTATGCAAGCATAGCACGTACGTTAACATGAATACTGCACTATCCATCACTAAAGAACAAATCTATTTAGCACGAAAGGAATCTATGTAGTCTTTCATAACATCATACAGGTGTTTTAATGTGAAGGCTCTACTAAATAAAGTGTTTATTTTTGAGGAACATTTGAGAAGCTGCTGTGTTTTTGTTCTGTGTGTCTGTCACCTCACCTTGTACAGAAAAAGAAAAGCATTATTTTAGGAATTACATTCGTTTATTTAGTTTTGCTATTATTAGAAAAAATCACAAACATATCAACTTTAATTCTTTTCAAAGTCAAATGTCAAAGACATAGCATGTGAGCAGTCAAGAAAAAGGAAAAAGCATGTTAGCAGTCAAAAAAAAGGGAAAAAGCACGTTAGCAGTCAAGAAAAAGCACGTTAGCAGTCAAGAAAAAGGAAAAAGCACGTTAGCAGTCAAAACAAAGCATGTGAGCAGTCAAGAAAAAGGATGTTAGTAGTCAAAAAACACATCAGCAGTCAAGAAAAAGTATTTGATCAGTCAAAAAAAAACCCACGAGCAGTCAAGAAAAAGGAAAACGCACGTTAGTAGTAAAAAAAAAGCACGTTAGCAGTCAAGAAAAAGGATGTAAGCAGTCAAGGAAAAGGAAAAAGCACGTCAGCAGTCAAAAAAAAGCACATTAACAGTCAAGAAATAGCATGTGATCAGTCAAAAAAAAAGAAAAAGCACGAGCAGTCAAGAAAAAGCACGTTAGCAAGGAACAAGTCTTTGAACTTGTTCCTTTTTTCAGTAAGTTGGATATTCTAGCTTCCAAACCTTGATAGTTTAGCAGCCTGCATGTTGTAGTGTATATAGTAAACTCCTGCCAAGACAAACAATAGCACTCAAAAAGCTCACGTACATCTGTTGTGCTGCCACTGAGTGAGTAAAAAACGTAATCTCAAATCATGAGATTTACGTTCATGCACAGGCGCATATACAACAACAAACAGTTTGATTTATATAAGATCACCAAAAGAGATTTACAGCAATAAGATTAGTAGTTAATCTGTTAAACACCCACTGGTAGCTTTTGCAAGGTTTCTGGTCACATGAAAGTGAAGTTGCTATACAAAACGGAGGACTTGTTTTAGTATGCGAACTGGGAATGATGTTTCCTCTAAAACAAGGCTTGTTCACTGAGAGACAGAGAGCCCTCAGTGTGGTCAGCTCGTCCTGTCACACCATGATGAGCAGTAACAGTCGAAACACCATCAACAAACTGTGAAAAAGAGACAGAAAATTAAAAATGTATTAAATCAACAAGTGCATAATAACCAGTTTCATCCTTTCACAATCCTTGATTTGCTCAGGGAACGTTTCTGCATGGTGACTCCTGACCTTAGCCCTGACATGATGCCAGCAGGTATTAATTTTCCAGATTTCTTGTATCTCATTCCCATCACGACCGCCAGGACCCCTGAGGCAACTGAAAGAAAGAAAACATTGTGATGTGATACTGGCTCTGACTTATAAACTGCTGAAAATCAGCATATTAGTGTGATCTCAGCCAAACTCACGCAATAGGACCTTGATGTCCTTTGGTTCACCAGAGATGTTGTATGCACCATAAGCAGATAATCCACCAAAAACTAAACCAGCCATCAGGGACATCACACTGCCTATAATAAGAGAGATACATGATGATAATCAGGGCTAATTATTTACAGGGTTCCTGCATCTCTTCAAAAGTCAGATTCAAGCACCTTTCAAGCATTTTCAAGGTGCATTTCCAAGCTTTTCCAGCACCTTAGGCTGTGGTAAATTATGTTCAAATCAATTAGGCTTTGTCTTATATTTCTTTATCTAAAAACAAACTATTCAGTCAGATAGTATATATATATAGTATATATATACACATATATATTAATGCAATTAGAATTTCAAGCAGTTTCAAGCACTTCATTCAAAATCCAAGCACTTTTCAAACCTTGAAAAAACCACATTAAAATTCAAGTATTTCCAAGGATTTCCAGCACCCGTACGAGCCCTGTGTGTAACAAATGAATAACGTGGCAGATAATTCTCTTTGGTTGAACTTCCTGCCAACATTATAAGATCATCAGGTGTGAACTTTTGACCTTTTCTCTTGTATCCCATAAATCCTCCAAAGGCGATGGCTGCAGCATAGCTGAATCCAATCCAGTCCACTGCCATCACGAAGCTGTAAACAGGAACACAGAGCAGGGTGTCAGGTGTGTTTAGTATTCATGCTGAACTAAGACTTTAAATAGACTTTAAAACATACAAAAATCCCTAAACAGACTGGTAATCTGACTCAATTCTAAATCTCTGAAGCACTCCCACTGGTGTGACAAACCAGGTTAGATTTTCTGTCTCACCTTTGCTACTCCTGTGATGTAAAGAGCTATGCTTAATATGTATTTATAATATAATAATGTCCCTTTTCTATGGAAGCCCATCTCCGCCAATGTGATGAAAAAAAATAGATCCGGTAAGTCATTATAATAAGAAACTTTCTCGAAGTAATGACTTAGTATCTCAAAAATAATGAGTTACTTGTCTCGAAATAATGACTTATCTCAAAATAATGACTTAGTATCTCAAAATAATGACTTACTTATCTCAAAATAATGACTTAGTATCTCAAAATAATGACTTAGTATTTCAAAATAATGACTTATCTCAAAATAATGACTTAGTATCTCAATATAATGAGTTAGTATCTCAAAATAACAACGTAATATTTCAAAATAATAACTTAGTATCTCAAAATAATGAGTTAGTAAAATAATGACTCATTATTTCGAGAAAGTTTCTCATTAAAATGACTTACAGGATTATTTTTTTCTCATCACATTGGCGCAAATGGGCTTCCATACATTTGAACTACCATGAAAAAAACCTCAGAATAAAGTGTGTTACTGTTTTCTTTAAGCCAGGATACACTCTGAGGTTTACCTCTTGTTACTACCTGTACTTCAGTACTCTGACCTCTGTTGAATCTACCTGCAGGATGTCTGACTGATCTCTAGATGTCGCTGTGAGATCGTCCGTGATTAAAACATAAAACAACACAGGAAGCGTACAGACAGACAGATCTACACGCGTATTAACGCTAATAATTTACTTCATGTAAAGTCCTTATTGTTATCTTATTCTCATCATGCTGTTCTTTGATTCGTCTTGATTTATTATAGTTACAAACCTTCAGTCGAGCAGCAGCACTTACAAACGTTACCTTCAATCTGTGACTGCACTTCCTTGTGCCACAAACCCTAATACGCATGCGCTATTTCATGCTGTGTTCAGAGAGTTTTGATAAAGTGGGAAAGTAGTAATTCACAACATTAAAATCAATACCGGTAGATGGATGGATGGACTTTTTTTTGTTCCCAATTTAATTTAAACAAATAAATGTATCCCTGCAATCACATATTCATACATCATTTCTCATTTGTTGTCACTCAGTTAAGTTTTGGACTCAAATTGTCTTTTTCATGTGGAACAGTTTTGTTTTGGTCCCCATCTCAGAAAGTATGTTCTTATTTTTGAATATTGAGTCTAACAACAAAGCCAGAATTGTTTTTTACTTATTACTTTAGTTATTCTTCCCACGATCGCTGCTCATGGACATGATGCTACTTGTATTTTCTATGTGTTTATTTTAATATCATTATTATTATTTTTTTAACTGTAATTTATTTTTATCATTTATCTCATTATTATATTATTATTTCAAATCCTTTCTATTTTTTTTCTCTTTATATATCTTTATATATTACTACGTACTGTCACGCAAGGTGGGGAGGTGGGTTGGGGGTCGTAAAGGGCACGGTTGATTGTAATGTCCATGCTCCTGACACTGTTATCCTGTTGTTTTTACACTGCCCAAAATAATAAAAAGATTGTTAAAAAAAAAAAAAGAAAGCCAGAATTCTTCAATTTTCTACCCAAAACTCACCTTGGCACAAGTTTCTATGATTCTATCTGTCGTGATTGTCAGACCCATTTAACAAAAAGTAGCTACAAGACATTAGTGGGAGGAACATAAGATATTGCAGGTGCACAATCAAAAGTACAGAAATATTTGAGTCATGCATATCAGTTGATTTTGGTGATAAGATTAATTGCAAATTTGTTAGGGAATATTCACCATTATCCACTAAAGCACAATAGAAACACTGGATTATTAACTAATCTTTTAGCCCTGTCTTGTAAGTTTTAATTTTTTACATTGTGCTCATATGGTGTTAATTCACAACAAAATAATTTACACATAAAAAACATAGTGACAGGTAGTATTATTTGAACATGGTAGTTCTAGTTGGTCTCTGTGTTCCTATGCTTATGCTAAAGCTGCCATGTGCAGTCTGTTGTGTTCACTGTACCTCGACTTAGAGGCGATAACGTACATACACAATGCACAGGGCAGTAAGTGAGGTGTGGAGGTGGGTAGTCAATATGACCCCAACAGTATATTTAATATGGCCATGATCTGTCCCTCTGGCAGCTTTGTAGCTCTGATCATGAAGTTTCTAAACATGAAAAATTGTTCAGCCTAAATTAAAAGAAAAACATGAAATTATGCAGAAGACTTCTCAAATGTTTCAATTGATGTGGCCGTGAAATTACAGAAGTGGCGTCTTGGGTGTGCATGTTTTTTGCACAGAAGACCACAAAATGCTTGTTTCAGAATCGGCCTCGTGCATCTCATCAACATCTGTGACTGAGTACTTTTAATAATAATAGTCATATAATAATAATCTTTTAATAATGACGTGTTCAGGACAGTAAGACAACACAGAGAAAACTTTGACTCTCCCCAAAGAAAACCACTTTATTTCACTCTGACCCCCCATTTCCAGAACTTACACACATTAAAGGTTTCGTCATTTAATAATAGTCCTCAAAAAGTGTAAATCAATGCATTCTTAGAGCAAAATAAGCCACTATGAACTGTAGACAATGTGACCACATGCTGCAGTGAGCAGCAGCTCCAGCAGAGCGCCTCCATGCAGTCACCTGGTGGAAAAGAGCCACTGTGGCCCTCTGTGAGAGCGCCGAGGACCAGCTCCTCTAAAGAGAAGGCACACATTTCCAAAATCCGTTGGCATTTAAATACTGTCTACATAGTTTCCTGATGAGTTACAGTCTGATCTTGTCAGGATAAAAATGACTATAAAATGGCTGACAAGGGTCATTTAAGAACAAGGAAGGATTATTCAAGTGAGGTATTGGAGCGACATGTAAAAACCATGAGATTTACTGTATCATCGACATGAGGAAAACATACCAAAGACTGACTTTAGAGGAAGACGAGACGGCAAACATGTAAAGTGACATGTGGAAAATGCAATGGTTTCATTACAGTAAACAACAACAATGGACATACAGTGCATTTCACAATACAGTGATAATTATAATACAAATGGCTTTGAGTGCACAGGAACCTGTGATGTACTGTTAACATGGCTTCGTCAGCTTTTTGCTAGGTAGATACTCTCATGTGAACTTTAACATGGTATCCAAAGTAACAAATGCATATAAAAGTTATGGAACTATGAATCAACATTATAAAAAAAACTAATTATAATGTATTTAGGACAAAAAACAAAACAAGACATTAAGTTTCTTTGCTGTCATCCGGGCTGGCTTTAAAACAAGTATTGCTCAACTTAAAACACTTGCAGAACATCGTGGCAAATACACCAGGTTTTGGCAATGATTGACATTTTAAAGCAATATTTTACATTGATAGAACATGTTTAACAGGCATTCCTCCATGTGAGCTCACTGTGGCATCATCAGCGACAAACACTTTGCTCAAAAACGTACAATAGATTGTATTTTTTAAGGATATTAATATCGGTAAAATCAAAATATTGGGCCTCGGGAAGACATTTACTCTGTCATATATGCATAAATGAACATGTTTTTACGGCTACATTCATTATCAGTATAAAACAAAGTGATGTCGGTATGAATATTTATGGTAAACAATGCAGCTGGTGTCATGTTTATGAGCCCCTATAGAGGACTGCATGCTATGTATTTTGTTCTACTAAAATAAAAACATCACTTTAAATGAGCAAAGTGCAGAATCCTCCTGACATGGGACTTGGCATAAATAACAGACAGCATTATAACCATGTCAATGAGTCAGTGCACTTAATAATTAATGATCCATCACCAGTAGGCGAGCGTACTGTGTTACATACAGCAGCTGACTATGATCATAAACGTGTCGTGTAAGAACTTTAAAAGTGGCCAATGTTTGATGGAGAAAGTGAGCATGCATGCACAAATACTAATTTGGCTAAATTTGATGAAGGGGGAAATTATTTTAAGAGAAGTATATAGATTTTTTTTTTTTATATTAGAGATCATATTGGGTATTTTTGAGAAATCTAATACTTTTCAACAAATCCACTCATGTTTTCTCATCATTTCAGGCTGCAAATCCAAATAACGCGAGGGAACAAGAAGCACAAAAAGCTTAACATTTCTCCGCATCTCCGTTCAGCTTTCAGCTCAAGGTCAACAGTGAGCCAGACATGTGGGATAAATCTCTGAGCCTCTTATCAGACGCTGCTCTGCATCTGGAACACACCTTGTGTGGTTCCGATACAGGAAAATGGCAGCGTCTCTACATGTCTTTTGTGCGTCTCATCGTGGCAGCCTCTGCCCTGTTCCTTAAGGAAAAGCGTTCACCCACAGCCAGCCCAGCAGAGTCCCGTACACCCAGGTTCTCACGTACAGTTTCCTGCCGTTCTCCGTCAGAAGCAATGGCAGTGTCAGTCCCCCCAAGATAATCACTGATGGGAGGGTTTTAGAGAGGTTCAGAGGAGAATGTTTGCCTCCCCCGGGGAACCTGCATATTTTGTCTTCATCCTTCGACTCGTAGAAATCCGTCAGCAGCCTTTGAAAAGACAGATAACTCTCTTAGGAATTCAGCCCGGCTTACAAATGCACAAGGACTACGAGAGAAAGGAAACATTGCAAAAATCTGTCTGACAAAAGTTCACATCAGGATCTTTACAGCAGCAGCAGCACAAAAACTGCACATAAATCACATCAAGGCTTTTCTTGGCTTGGCTGGTGGCTCAATAGATCTTTCTAACTCCTTATCTTCATTTATCATTTCAAAACACTTCTGTAATTCACAGTCTGTCCCAGTGGTTCTGGACTTTTTCTGTCATGCCCCCGATGTAAACTGATTTTAGGGCTGCAACTAATGATTATTTTCATGATTGATCGACTAATCGTTTGGTTTATAAAATGCCAGAAAATAGTGGAAAAATGCCCGTCACAATCTCCCACTTAAAAAGACCACTTATTCATCAAATGTCTTGCTCTGTCCGACCAACAGTCCAAAACCCAAAATATTCTGTTCACTGTCAGAGAAGACTAAAAAAAAAGCAGCAAATATTCACGTCTGAGAAGTTGCAACCAGAAGAAGTTTTGGCATTTTTGCTTAAAAAAGGACTTAAACGATTAATCGATTATTTCAGCAACAATTTCAGCTCAAATTAATTAATTTAACTTTTATCTGCAATTAACAACATTTGGTAAACTTGTAGCAAAACAATCCAACTTTAATTTCATTCTTTTTTTTTTTAACTTTTATTATTGAAATGTATTGAAATAATATCTAGAACATGACTTTTATGTTTCACTCGTGTTACTCATTAACCGTCCTTTCTTCCCTGTCAAGATACGTCTCTCTCGTAACTTCAATGTCATGTTACCGTCTGAATTAATCTCGCTAAGATGAATTCAGATTCTTTTTTAGTATCAAAACACTTTTGTTTGGTTATTGTTTCAACATGATGAGATTCATTCTTCTTTAGATGAGGTTCATATTTTCCCCCCAGTTATGTGCACCCCCACCTGTAATGGCTCTACGACCCCCCTGGGTGGCCCGTTTCCCAGTTTGAAATACTAAAGGAAACTGCACATAATTAGATTTTAAGAATAAACAAGAATACTGTATTATTTTTTTAGGGGTCATACAGAAGCTAAGATACATATCTGTTCCTAAAACTGTTGCCGTGCAGAAGTAAAACATTAAAAAAAACCTCACTGCAGTTTGCATATTGACTGGATAACAAGCAATTTCAACATGATTGATTGTTCCACCCACACACACTTACCGGTCCTTGATTTCGAACCGCTCGTGCAGCCACCTGCGGAAAAACAGTGGCTCAGTAGGAATTTCCTTTATGTCCACACGGTCGAAGTGTATGTGGACTCTGGGACATTCTTTGCACAGGAATTCTGTCAAACACAAAAAAATAAAGAGACTAAACAAAAACAGGAAAAGCCTTTCAGCGAAACGGCACGTAGAGTAAGCACTTAAGATCAACACGAGGTGACACTGACAGAGTGGAGCTGCTGTGACGCTGCGATGCCAAGATCCTTTGATTCAGGAGGGCAAAGACCGGTAACGTACAACAGCTTGTTGGTCAAAGTGCTGCAACCGCAGTTAGAGAACTGATTCTCAGACTAGAACAGGATCAGACGAATAGATATGATAATGAAATCAGGTCAAATCTAAATCAATAAATCAATGCAGAAAAGTCACAACAGCCAGTCAAGTCCAGTTAAATATCTGAAATCATATTAAATACCCAGAGATTCAACTGAATGTTCTTTATTTGTATAACGAGATATAATCAGTTTCAGCATCACCAAACAAATGTTCCGAAAATAAATGCTACAATGTTTTTCAGTGTCAAGTCTCAGAGCACCGAGCGAAGAAAGAAAAGTGTCTGAGAAGGTCAGACATAAAAATGTAACCAAGTGTGAACGCTCAAGGCTACACGTGTATCCCCAGAGACCTTCAAGTTCCTGTTTCCACAACACGCAATATTATCAGGAAACCTGGCTCTGAGGCCAAAAGAGGAAACTTGATCGAAGTCAGCGGCGAAAGATTGCTTCGCTGGTGGAGAGAGCGCCTCGATCGGCTGCTGCGCGGATTGAAATTGACCTTCAGACACAATACGTGCCAGTTAAATAAACACTGACGGTTAGTGTGGATGGAGGGTCAGACGGAGAGACACACAAACACTTGATTTATTTCTGCAATAACACACACATGCAAATGTTGTTCCTAAAAGAAAAGGCTGCCTCGTGTTTGGCATCGAGAAGTTATAAGACTCTTAAAGCATTTCATGAATCAATGTTGAACCTACTCAAAGAAAGCAGAGCTTCCGCTGCAGGTCGAGTGTTGATGAAGGAAATCTTTGCTCCGTGGCGACAAACAATGCCTCCTGATCTAAATCCCTTTAATAAACTCGAGCAAAGCTGAAAATCTGAGAGAAGGAATCTTTAATATCTTGAGACCAAACAGCTACAAGAGAGGTGCAGCAAGCTCATTCATTCATATCCGAAGTATATCAGAAGTACATTTACTGAATATATTGAATTCTCAATCAGTAGGATGTTATTCAATATTGAAATAGAGGTGCAGAAATATCACTTTCAATGACAACATTTCCATCCACAATCTCATGAAAACACCTTCTTTCCTGTGATCAGACAACTTTCAGCTTTCTAAACTAAATTTGATGTCCAACATGATTACTTTCCACCAAGACAAGCTCCTACAATATTATATTATTATTAATATTATTATATTTTGGGATAATGCTAGAACGTCTCCCCATGTACAACTACTGGCTACGAGTTTAAAAACTGAGCTCACTTGTTGGATTGATTAACTACTGACGTAACAAGAGAAGTAAATACGGCTACATGAGACAGGCCACCAACAAATCAACATGTCATTCTGATGTGAATAAACACTTTCTAACCACAATAAGCATCTCCCTGTTTAGCCACTATAACATACTGTAGGGCCCAGTTCAAAGAGAAAAAACTCTGAAGTGAATTCACAAAGGGGGATTTAATTATACAAGTGCTGCCTTGTGTGTAGTTTTAAGTAGGTGAGTAAATTAACATTGATAGAGAACAAGGCCTGCAAAGCTGAGCTGCAGACCTTTACTCACAAGAATCAGCTCTAGACTCCAAGGAATGACAGGGGTATAATTATCCGTCAATCAGTGTAAATAATTTAACAGATCAAAACTATATGAATGGACGATGTTAGAGGACAAGGTACGTGCAGTGGTCAGAAAATGTGCTGTGGTTTTGTGGTCTTGCAGCATAATTTGCTACATTTAATATTTGGAACTTGTCTGGCCGTTCGGAGTCAGAGCGCTGCAAGGTATTATTTTATTATTATAATTTAAATCATGTTTTTTAAATTTATTGGTCCAATACTTAATCAGCTTGGCTGTTATGAGCCACACCAGTAGTTTAAATATGCTGTTATTTTGGAAAAACATGCACTTTATGTCCCTTTTTTAACGATTAACTGAGTATTGATCGTGACAGTGAGGGGTTAAATATATTCAGACACTCAATATTAAGTCATTTATCTCAGCCAACTTTTTAAAATTGTGATTTGATTTTAAATACAAGTCACATACTGTGAACAACTCACACCTCAGGGTCCAATATTGTGCCGTCACAACAAGTTGAAAGGATTCAAGCTGTTCATACTGATGAGAAACAGAAAGAAGGTGAATAACAAAAAGCTGCAGTGTGAACGCAGCGTCGAGTCACTTCCACCTCTTTGTGAACTTATTAAAGTCACCTTCACAACATGAGAGCAGGAAGTGCGTGATGAGAAGAATGCTTTTCTATTCTCTCTGTTCTGTTCGCTAGAAACACATCGATGTTTATTCCTGACTGAAACGGGATGTTTTTTTTTAACATTCAAAACGGAGCTTGTAGAACAACTGGGAACACAGAATAATGAAAAACTCCAAAACACGGACTCATGCTGTTTACAGGAAGACACGGCTGTTAATAGGTAATGTTTACTATGTGATTAAGTACTGAGGGGGTGTACACAATGTCGCGGGATTCATAATACGACGCCTGTGTGTCTGTGGATACACTGATTAACAGAAAACAGGCAGCTGACAGTCTGCATTTATATGTGGTGTTAAAGTGCTACTAGCTCACTTCTCCTGCTTTAATAACTGGATTTACATTTTTATTACTGTAATCAGGTTTCATTTTTCAAGAGCCAGTATGTGCAAAGGTTGCACTGACAACTTCAGATAAAGCTGAATAATTTTTGTATTTCAGTATTTGTCATTATGATATTATTGATATGCTATTTTACTACTACTACTACCACCAGGGTTCCTATACCTATTCCAAAGTCAAATTCAAGCACTTTTCAAGCATTTTCAGGGTGCATTTTCAAGCTTTTCCAGCACCTTATGGCTGTGGTAAATTATATTCGAATCAATTAGACTCTCTCCGACTTATTAATATTATTTCTTTATCTAAAAAGCGAACTATTCAGTCAGATAGCGATTTATTATATTAATGCAATTAGAATTTCAAGCACTTTATTCAAAATCCAAGCACTTTTCAAACCTTGAAAACACCACATTAAAATTGAAGCATTTTCAAGAATTTTAAGCACCCGTACGAACCCTGTAACTATTGCCTTTTATAGTACCTAATGTTGTATGTAATGCTTTATTGTGCGTATAGTTATGGAAAGTTAATGTTGATATGGATGCTGTATTGTCATTTGTTATTATGTAATTGTGAGTTTTTGTGAGTGATGCTGAATTGTATTGTCAAGATGTATTTTACATGGACCTGAGGAGCAATATCTGACGTGATACAGCAGCTAATGGGGATACAAACAAAACAACATACATTTTAGAAACTTAAAGGTTGTTTTCTGGGCCCCGTGTACACCTGGTATTACCATACAATCTGTACCTGAATACATTATCTAGGTAATGACATCCAGTCCACTGACATTTGCATTTAGACTCAGTATTAATAAGTGTTTTTATTGTGTCGATTCTGCCAGCTATGCGATCGAATCTCAATATGCGAATGAGTTAGACGGGGCTGGTGGATGTGCCAACAAACGTGGCATGCTCCAAGTCAAGGAAAGCCATGCCATGGACGGGCGTCATCAATCATATTTGCGAGGGAAGAGTTATAGAAGAGTCTATAGTAGTACAGACTGCATTTACACTTAGCTGAGCCTCCAGATGTTGTCTGGCTCATCCGATTGCATTCAGATCACGATACGTTCTTCGTGCATTAACACGCGTTTCCTTATCCACATAGGATATCCAGACACAGATCGCATTTCAAAGCCAGGTGTAAATGAGGTCTAAGGCAACAACAGGCACTAACATGTTGTTTTCACCACATTCCTGTCGCCTACAACAGGAAAGGAGCCATGACTGGGCAGAATAGATCGTTCTGGAGTCGACTGGTGCGACTACGTGAAGGCAAACTTCAAAACAAAGCTGCTCCTACTCTTCTTCTACCCTGTGGGCTGTAATTTCTCCAAACTGAGCATTTTCTCAATTGCACTTACAGCTGGCTGACTCCCCTCGAGGTGGGCTTGCATTTCCAAACGCATTCCAGCTGCAAGTATGAGGAGTTTACACCTTACACAAATGAGTATCTATTTAAGATAAGATATCCAGTTACAGATCACACTGTGAGACCGGGTTAAATGAGGGAAGCTGTTGAAAGCTGACTGTCTCAGTCTTCTGCCTGCTTACCTGGCATTGACGGCGCAGGTTTTCTGTGACCGGAGGCAGCTAGCGTTCCCTCGTAGGCCACCGTGACGTCGTACACGGCGTCCAGGTGGCCCTTCATGGTCTCGATGGCTATGTGGGACGCCTTCATTCTGGGTGTCAGAGTGTGCCTCAGAACAGCCAGTCCTGAGGAAAGGACGCAACAGAAGTAATACATTATTTATTTAATCAGATTACCTGATTACAGAAAGGTTGTATCAACAGTGTGAATATAAAGCATGTCAGCCTCCATAATAAAAGTACTGCCAGTCAGTGTTTAAATTATAATACTGGGGGTGTCCTGGTGGCCTAGGGGTTTATGATGCAGGCCATGTAAGAGTGAGTCTGGCTGGGAACCTTTACATGTCATCTCATATCCCTCCCCCAATTTCCTGTCAACTCTCTACGGCTAAAATACAGCCCAAATGCTTTAAAAATAAAGAAATAAATTATGATATTAAAAGTATATGATTTAAAAACACAGTAAATCTATGTGAATGCTTGTGTTTGGGTCAACTACTGCACTGTCTGTTGTTCCCCTGTCGATGCGGCATCCTCCTCTGCTCACTAATACCTCACTAATAGCAGATAATGTCATGTGCACATGTCGGCTCTCCAGAGCGATTTATTTGGATTAATGGGGGAAGGTGATATTCAGAGCTGTGGTCCAGAGATAGGCTTAATCTCTGCAGACTGGATGCAGTTTGTGAGGCCGACCTTAACGCCACACTGCACAATAGCATTGCAATCATCATGTTGATGCAACAAATGTATTTAGCTACATTGAAATATGCATTGCAGTTAAATATAATCACCATTTAGACCTGTTAATTTCACTTCCTCATGCTGCCAAAATAACCAGAAGTGACATTTCCTTCAAACACATTCTGTTTAGCACTGTGAGTGTGCAACAAACTGTCTTGTATCGACCAGCAGCAAGTCCATTTATTCCTCAAAACTCTGAGCTAGCAGCAGCTGGAATATTTAATAAGCTGTTTTGGTGGAAGCTGACCAATTCCTGGCACCACACCAGTAATCCAGTGATGATAGAAACGAATGTAGCTGTTTTTATGTTTATAAAGCTTTACTAATTAATACTTCAACAAAGGGGTATAAACATAATTGTCCAAAAGACTGATATATAGTATATTTTACCTTCATGCATACTTGAAGGCTTCAGAGGCTGTGTTACCAGGAAATGCTGTTCCTTTGTTATACAGTTGTGAACTTTATAATACATGATTCTAATGATGATTTTGACAATTTAAACTGAAAACTACACTTTGAAAATCAAGAATTGTATAAATCCGTATCATTGGTCAAACAGTAGCCTGCAAGGGTGACCGCAGGTCACACGACATAACTTAGTCAGCTGTTTTACAGCCTCAGCGGGCTGTGCTGAATTAGTATGCAGCAGTAAAGCAGTAAATGGCTGCTGTCATCCCAGTACCTTCTTTCGTGGCAAAAGCCTGACTGTCAGCGATAACATTCTTGAGCTCTGGATTATACCGAGTTCCTTCTGGGAAGATGACGAGGTACATCTGTGGGGAGAAAAACACGTGAAATCATAGCGTCTTCGGCGTTGGTTCTTATTTCACCGGCCAGAAAGGAATTTCTAACATTTGTTGAACAAGAAACATGGAAACCAAAAACTGTGCTGAACTTATGTTTAGAAGAAAACTTAGTTTATCGCCTCGTACTTTTATATCTGTTTGAATTGCAACTGAAGTGAAAACTGGGTGATGTCGACTCAACCTACTCCTGAGGTTTTACATTTGTATCTCTTCCTCTTTCACCCATTTCACCCACGCCACTGTGTTTTATCTAAGATCAGCAATGACCAGGAAGTGGTACCCTTGTGAAAACTGACTTTATCAAGTACTGAATGAATGTACATTAGAGTCAGTCACTTCACACTTTTTCATCTTCTGCAAAGTATCGCGGGCGTAAAGGCTGTTTCCACAAATAAGAACTTCCTCACATTTTCAAATAAAACATTTCAGCAACAGTTTGCAACTTATTTGTGTGAGTTATACTTGTTTTAGAGTTGATAAAATAAATTTCAATCATGAAAATGTATCTATTCAAAGTGTAATTCTGGTTATTTCCGACCACTGTCTCAGATCCCGAATTTTTGTCATTGTGAGAACTGATTATGTTTACTTTAACTTTCACCAGGACCACTTCTGTCAGACACACACCAACACACACACAGCCTCGCACACACATACAGCCTCGCGCACACACATACAGCCTCACACACACACACACAAAAACACACACTAATCCCCCACAGCTAAATCCAAAAAAAGTGATTAAAAACAAGCCCTTTCGACACAATAACACACACTGCAACTGAACCTTCCTGCATCCAATGTCTGATTATCCATTTCATTTCATTGGTGCTGGCGTCATCGGATGTTCTGTTAATACAAACTCTGAGAAACTGTTCACGTCAACATCCTAATTACAAGTAGGGTAAGAAGGAATTTTTGGAAGACAGAATTTTGGAAGATTATTGCAGAAAGCTCTGCAGTGAATTTAAATTTAAAAACAAGCTTGTGATTATCAGGAAAATGTGGAGAATAAGGCCAAGTTTGAAGATATGATTATTGACTATTGAGCACCATTAAAAATGTTGTCTCTGGGGTGGGAGAGATGACAGCAGACAGCATGTCCACCTTATAAAGTAAATCTACATGTAGTCAAGAGGCTAATTTAGGACATTTATAAAGTGTACGTACTGGCGCTCCAGATTGAGTCTGAGTGAGGAGCTTCTTCTTCATCGCCTTTTCATTAAACTTTGCACTTCGCTTCACGTAGGCTCCTCCATGCTACAAGAGAAAGAGAGACAATCTGATGAGAACAGCGGTGGGGAACGTGATTCAAGTTCATTTTACATCTGTAATTTACAAAATGACATTCAAATACTCACACAGTTGCATTACCTGAGAGAAATACCATCCGTACAGCGGGAGCCACTTGAGGCCGTCTTTAAGGACGTATCTGACATGACCGAGAGCGCTCTGCCTGATGGCGAGCATGTCAGCAATGATCCAGTCAGCTGCAAGGAGAGCCATTGGTACAGATTTTTTTTTTGGTACAGATATTTACTTTCATCTGTGCTTCACACTAGACGGAGATTTTAAAGCAGGATATGCAAATGTTTTACCTGTACACTGATGATTGGACAGGTAGATCACGTTCTCTTTGTTCTTTGGTATATCTCCATATATAATAATCTACAGAGAAAGCAGGTTAAAGACATTACAGCAAAATGGCACAATTATTCTACATTGAGACAGATTTATTCTGTTTTGTTAAATATTTGAACTGAATTAAACCAACATAGCCTGCAGCTTTTCAATAAACCCGAGAGGATTTATTAAAAAACGTCCCTTCCAATCTACTTGCGTGGCCTCCAGTTGGTGAGACAGTGCAGACAGTTTATTACACAAATCACATCATATCAGAAGCAATGGTTAACCAGATACAACACTATCACTGTTGCTTTTCTGCACACAGTCACGTAAGAAAATACCAACTGTACAAGGAAGAAGTGGCAACAAAAAGGGCACACAGGAATGCAGACTTTCTCGCCATGCATCTGGCTCATCAAGTTTATCAGCCTCTGTGTCTGGCTCCACTTTACATTTTGTTATTTTAAGACTTTCAACAAATGCAGAAACCTGCAGAAATGCACTGGCCTGCATGGGATGTGCAGGCACAGCCAGTAAGAGGCAGCTGTCACTTATGACTGTGTCCTTGTATTTCTATTAGATGAGATTTTAGGGGGTAAAATTCCCCATCCTTAGTAAACACCACTCACCTCCACTCCTGTGTAGTTTTCAAAGAAGAAGAGGACCATACTCTGGTAGATGCAGTACAACCGGTCATCCAGCTTGTGATACACCCTCGCTGGTAGGACAGTTGAAAGTAAGCGCCAGGCCCCCCATGACAGCAGATAAGCCGGGGCAGTACCCAGCATGATCGTGGCTGGAAACCAGTACCGCAGCGAGTATGTGTGCACAACTAAGGAGAGCAGCATGATCCCACCTCTGGCTCCACTACAGCAACACAAAATCCCTGAAGTAGCCTGTCGGGCTTGGTACTACTACCTACACACTGTGATGAAGTTACAGACAGTGCACCCTATCTATCCCACCACACACCTGGCCTACTTTCAGCACACCTGGCCTGACAAGTCAGCATAAGAAAGTGAGAGAAGCTGCAGCCAGAGGAGTGAGGAGCTAGCTGGCTAAAGCTAATTTTAACCTTGTGTGCAAAACGCAGCTAGCCGGGTCGGCTTAAGCGCTAACGTCCACCCATACTGCAAAACAAAAAAAATAACTGCAGTCACCTGATAAACATCTCAGAAGAGCAAACCTGAACACTTCCTCAAGCCGAACTCCGTACATTTACTGTACAAGTTAAGAGAAAGCGTTAGCCGACTATTTTAACGTGTTTAGCCACACAGGAAGTTTTAAATAACGCTACATTTGATATAAACTGTCTTTTCTAATGTGGCCACGATAACAAAGTGTGACCCAAACGTCGGCTCTGTTGTTAAAAAGGTAAAATATCCTCTATTTCCCCCCCGAATTCCTCATCTTTATCCGGCTAGCCGTTCGTAAACTAGCTCCTTGCAGCAAATGTCACACACGCCTCCCTACGTAATGACACTCTGGAACATCGGCGAAGCTGATTGGTCGACTGACGTAGTAGAGGCTAGCCAATGAGCGATAGCTCTCCGTATGCTCCAACATTAAAGGAGCATTACACTTTTTTTTCCTGCAGGTTTTTACCTCATTTTCTCCCTAATTTCACACAAATTACACAGAATATCTCTTTTTTGTTGCTTCCAGCCATTTTGAAAACATGTTATAGTGTTTATTTATTTTTTTTAACATTTATTTGTCAGGGAACAAACAAGAGAGGACAAATGTAACCACAGGTCCACTTATTAGCTTTTTCCAGAGCTTTCAACCACATTTCAGTCTTCCTCAGCAGTTGGTGTTTGCCCTGTTGCCCAAGGAAATAGGTCAGTTGTCATAATGTGAAGTATGAAACACAATGACAAATCCATTCAGGAAGACCGTGATGTGTAACTGGAAGGCCCAGAAAAAGCAAGTAAGTGGGCCTTTATTTATTTATTTTTTTCAAAGGTCAAGAATAAACTTTTACACACAAGAGAAAAGTGCTTTTAGTATCTTACATTGTTTGAATTTTTTTCTCCTAACTTTAAAGTAACCAATGGTTTCTAGGAGCGTCATTATTTTAGCTCTTTATTTTAGAAGATCCATTAAAAAACAAATTTGCAGACATTTGAGGATGAAACCACATTCAAAACTTTAAAATGTTGTGTATGCTTTAGAAAATGGTCAACAGTTAATGTAACACAGCCTATACCTTCAGTATGTGATCCCTCTTGACTCACGTGGAAAGATGGCAACACGCAGGTACGGGTGATTAAACCCTCAAAACGATTCACGTCACATTAATTACAATTTCATATTTTATGTAAAGAAAACACAGACATGATTTAGTAATGTTTGCACTGAAGGTGGGGAGTTAACAGAGGGTGTAGCTCAGTTATAATCAGTCATGTTGTGCTGACATGGAGTAAATCAATGATACGATTCTTTATTTTACTGGGTTTGGCCAAATGACAATCACACACTGGATGCAGGAAGGTTCAATTGTATGTGTCATTGTGTTGACAAGGCTTTCTTTTTAATCACTTTTTTGGATTTAACTGTGGAGGATGAGTGTGTTTTGGTATATGTGTGTGAAGTGGCTCCAAAAGGTTCGCATTCGATACTGTTTGGTAGTTTTACATTTTGTGCTTTATACTTTATGAACCTATCATACACATGTTGCATGTGTTAAATACTTTAGAAATAGTAGCAGCAGTGTGTATGACAAAACTACAAACACTCAAGTACATTTAAAGTTTACATCAGTATAGTATCATAGTATTTGAGTAAATTTGTTAGTTTCCATCTCTGCTGCTTAAACATGACTGACAAGTGTGAGTACAAGCTGTGATGCATCAGCTTGTTCACTTGCAGTCTGTCATCCGGTGACACTGCTGAGTGAACTCTGACAACACTTTTGACAGATCGATCCTTCACACTGCTGCTTTGTCCTTTTCAAAATCGAGTCGTTGCTCTCAAAAGGGTGCTACTGTTCATTATACTTATATGATTATATTATATAAAAAATTCAGACAGCTAAATTAATCTTGTCACAATTCAATTTCAATAAAACCTGAAAATTAGTTTGGGCCCAGAGGGCGTCTGCAGCTTGACTGCTGATTAATCTAATTCTGAACTGAAGCGACTTCGATTTTTAAACAACTCTTCATTTGACTGAAAACAAGAAAACCAATGATCACAATCAAAATTTATTTTTATTAACAATGACATCACAAAACATTTCGACAAGGATACAGTATATGAAGTATCTCCATTAGCGTATTGAACTGGCTCAGCACGTATTTTTAAAATCACATTGTTATGAATGAAAAACAATCTGGCTCAATCTCATGTTGTGAAAAACACACAGTTACGCAGTAGTGATTACTACTATGAAAAAAAGAAAAGAAAATAATAAAGGATCCACAAACACTACGTCGAAGCAGTTTTCAGTGTTTCACAGTAACTTAGACCGTCGTTGAATGGTTGATATTCCTCAGAAGTAACAGGTTTCCATGGTAACCAGGGACCAAAAGTCTTCGAAAAGGGAATATTTGAGAGGATTTATGTAAAGCCTCTGAGCACATTTGCAAAGTGAGATGATAAACCTGCACAAGAGGAACACTGTAAGGTAGAAACCGAGCGTATGTGAGCAGGCGCTGTCCAGCATACGATTAATAAAACTAAACTTCACAGCCACAAAAACATCATGTTAAAACAAGCTTTCACTCCAAGTCGTAGTTATCATATGACAGCCGCTTCAAGTGTGTGATACTATCTGAAATAAAAACACAAAAAACAACAGAAACAATTATTAGTGACGTGATAAAAGGAGTTGAGCATTTAACAGAGAGACTAGCAGGAAATCTCTTACCCAGCACCCACTGCTCAGACAGGATCCTGCTTCCCTCTGGTCTCCTGCCGTTGTACTTCCCTATGCAGATGCCTGCCTGCCGCACAGTTTTGCAGACTGTTCCTCCACAGAGCTGGATCAGCTCCACCAGACTCTGAGTGGGCGGCTGGGAGTGCGGGGACACAAACATGGCTGGCTGGCTTTGGAACAGGTCCTGCTGGTGCTCCCCGGCAGACAGGTGCCTCTGGAGACGACAGATCTGGGAGGAGAAACTGAGAGTTAAATACCGCAAAAAATCAACTGTCTTCAGAGAGGCACAATCAGGACACAGTGACGCGGAGAACTCAGAAAGAAAAACACCACAAGAACAGACACCAGCTCAACATGCTTCCTTAAAAGATCTGAAAAACTGCATTTAAAAATAAACTCATGACGACATTTGCTTAGTCACAGTTTCCAGAAATGTTAACGGAATAGTTCGACATTTTGGGAAATATGCTTTTTTTTTTGCTTTCTTGCTGGGAGTTAGATGAGAAGATCAATACCACTCTGTACACTACCACCAGCAGCCGGTTAGCTTAGCTCAGCACAATGACTATAAACAGTGGGAAACAGCTAGCCTGGCTCTGTCTGAAGGGAAAGAGGATGATCCACCTCCTAGCACCTTGAAAGCTCACCAATTAACACACTGTATTTTTTTTTTTGTAAAAGTGTGACAGTAATTTGCTGATTTTACAGCGGATTGTGTGCCGGGACCAGTTGCTAGGCAACCAGTGGAGACTCCAGGAAGCTGCTGGTTGCCGCCAAGAATCAATTCAACGAAATCATCTTTTTTTCCTATTATCTCTTTGTAGTTTGTAATTAATTTCAAATCAAGTCAACTTCAAATTTCCAGTTATAACATTCAGACTCAGTTAAACCCACACAGGTGTTTTTAATTACTCTGGCTAATTAGATCTCAAAGTCGACAAAAGGCCTTTTTCACAGCAGACATTTTAGCTTGTTATAGCGGGAAAAACAGGTGTTACTAATAACATTAACAATGTATCTGTTCTGTTCAAGTGTCCCAGTAAGCCATGATAGTGTAACAGTGAGCCAGCCTGAAACTGAAGCAGCTAAATGGAATCCAGCCATCATCCATTTTATTATTCACACCTGTGCTTTTTCCCCTGTGACATGTTGAAACACCAGCACAGTCCTGAGAGGAGGTCTAATGAGTGAAACCACCTGTGTGGCTGGACTATAGGTGTGTAGGGGCTTTAAGAACTCATCATTGAGTTAATGCTGCGTGACTTACAGTGAATTATGAGTTGAATGGATGTCCTGCTGATTGTTCACTAAACTCATCAAAATAAGTCTGTTCTGAAATATTGTTGGGTTATTGGCATACTTCCCAGCATTCCTTGTGTGTTTTGGGTTTTCAAGAAACCTTTCTCTCTTGCAGTTCTAGTGAATCAAGGTTTACAATGGAAATTCTCACATTTCATGGATGTATCTCGTGTGAGTTACAGGTCTTTAATAAACATCTGATAAACAATGATCACCATGATGAAGATTAGTATCATTAACATGCATAACACCAACCTGCCCAGGGGTTGCCTTTTGCCAAAATCTGGCAAATTTACATCATATTGACGTTGATTAATGTATGCTGTCCCTGATAAATAAATAAATGAAGTATCCACTTTAACCCCTGAAATATCTCATTTGTAAGTCATCGCAGCCACAAATTTGAAACCGTGATTCAACACAGAAACTGGCCTAAATGTACCATGAAAGCCAATTTAATAGCAGCTTTTGTTCGTATGAGTATTTATATTTATATTTGCAAGTCATTGCGGAATGTGAAACAAACTTTGAACAAACTATTCAGCACTATCTTAGTTGTCTTTCAATTTTAAGGCAGCTCTTATATTTTTAAGTTGAAATAGCTACAAATTCCTTGAGAATCACATTAAGACAACTCGTAGCACCCTGTTGAACTCAAAGGTGAGCTACAGCACCATAATACGTGCCTGGTTTCATTTCAGCAGCCCACATTGTTCATAGAGTACTGTCAGCGCTGTCAGCTAAATGAGAGCATGTGAATCTCTTTGAGGTTCTGTTTCTTTTTGGGTTTTGATGAGTGATGCTCTGAGCTCTCACTACAGGCCTGCTCTGTATCCAGCAGGGGTCAGTTGCTAAACTGAAGGGGACAATCTGCGCTATTCTAAGTTGAATGCCAGGAAACCAGCTTTTAAGGCTTTCAGTCTTTTGTCAATGTTCACACAGGTTTCACTTTACGTCAAGTAATCGGGGATTGGTCAGAGGGTTCAGAGACAGGGTCAGGTTAACATTAACCCACATTGTGCACTTGAAAGGGAATGATTGAAGACTATATGTAAGGTCTTGTATGTGAGAAAAGAGGCTTTAAAAACAAGGAAAAACAGACCAACACAAAAGAGAGCTGAACAAAATGCAGAGAAAAAGTACATATACAGTAGAGGATTACAATATTAAGCCTCTGGAAACGTGTTTATTACTCTGAGTTATATCACACAAACAACCTCACACTGCTTCTAACAACAAGACCGGAACGACTGTACAAGTGGCTTGATCAATTTGAGAAAATATATACAAAGAATTTGTGTCAAGATTTGTGAACTGAAGTAAATGACACAGGTCCATACATTTATTAGGACCCACATCTCTGTCTGCATCTTGAGGTGGAACACAAGAAATGAAAAGACACTAAAAATGTTTGTAAACTAGCTGCAAGCTGAAGACGGTTTGTTGCATTTGTCAGTATCACAGTGCTGAATTTTTCAAATCTCTAGAGGATGGGTCATAGAGATGCCAGTGGTAACAAGCTTTCTCTGATAAATACTCTTAAAATTGTTGGATGAGTTGCATTGTGCAGTGCCAGCAACAATTTATTTATTTGTCACATGGGAAATCCCACCTCCTTATCCTGACAAGCCAATCAACATCTTTGCAGCCACGAATTACATTTTTCTGCAGAGAGGCAGGAGAGACAGGTTGTGCAGCTCTGTAACAAGCAAGAATAAATCAAGCCGAACAGCCCTGTATAATGAAATACAGTGTGTGCTTGATAATTCAGCAGCATTGTTTGCTCATAGCATGAGAAAACTGCTGTGGCATATACATACATAGGATGTGGCTCAGTGATAAATTAAATGAATGAAGGAATGTTTTTCTTATTTAAATGCGTCACTGTTCATGTCCCTTCCCTCCGCTGTGCTTTCAATAACCATAAAACAAACTGAAAGAACTGTTGCCATTAAGTCTGCCTGAGTGATTCAGTCTGAACACCTGAATAAATCGATGTTTTTGGAATGACGACAAGCCCTTCCTCTTTGGTAATGTGCCTTAAATATGTTGCATTTCCCTTATACAGTAACTATTACATCAGCCTACTTCCTACCATTCTGTTTCGGTATTTCTATCCAACTGCAGAGGGCAAATCTAAGGCTTTCCTGTCAAAAAATGAAATACAGGTCAGTTGATACTAAAATGTGGTTACACCAAAGTAAAATGACTCCTCAGTACACAATAGAGTACGTATTTTGCAGACCGCTACAGATGGACCAATGATTTTACTATTAGGGGGAATAAAGAGTGAAGCTACTGAATCAATAGGAGGGAGGCACATTCCTGCAGTATAATAAGACTAAACATCCTCCTAAGTCAATGCCCTTCCTGCACAACACACCTGCACTCTGTTCCCCACTGTGACATGAGAGTCCTCAGACAGACTTTGTCAGGTTGGGATAGTGTTGAATTAGGGGAAAAGACTCCAAACTCTCCACGTGCATCTTGCAGGATACTCATTATAACTGGTAGATGTTGTATGTGGCTGTATCATTATATGTTGTGGGAAGCTAGTCCCTTAATTTTCTAGTAAACTTAACCGAGGGGTGATTCACTTTTAAAACATTTTCTACTGAAAAACAACTTTCTTTAAGCCACAGAAAAACAATGTACTAACACGAGCATTTCAGGCATGTTGATCACAACGGATGAAAATGCTCTTTAACAACATCAGAACATTCCTAAAAATGACAACGCTGCCTTTAATATGTCAGGAAAACATTCAATATTTTTTAAATCTGTATTAGTAATAAGTCTGATGATTTTCACACTGAGAATTAACAGTTATGCTCACACAGATTCACACTAAAAATGAAATAGTTCATCTGTGTGGGATCGCTTTTTGTCGTGCTATTTCAAGCGAGTGTAGACATGAGAGTTTGGGACAGGATACAGAAAACACCCACAGCTTGCCCACATATTCAAAACTTGACAAAATCACCAGTCTAACAAGGTAGCCTACATTTACAAAATTGCATTTTTTATAAGAGAAAACAAAATAACAAACAACTTTCCCATGACTTTTCCGATCTGAAAGGGTAAGAGCAAATAATGCTTCATTACACTTATGACTCAGACAGAGATCTGCCAAGTACGTTTAATCTGGAATTGAATAAATCTTCCCTCAAGCAGATGCAAATAAGAGAGCCATGAATATTTTGTGGTCAGAGGTTGTCAAGTGGCAACTTTAGTTTGTACCAATAACAGAATTTATGGACACCCGAGACCCAAAGGAGGAGCTGGGAATTTTGGATTGTTTTATAACATTATGAACTTGTGAAATAAATCCAACTGGTAGAAAAAAACATAAAGAAGAAAAAAAAGAAGAATAGAAAGTGTCTCAATAAAATCAGTAGATTTTGCTTTTAATATAGCATTTTATAAGAACTAAGTAGGAAAATAAGTGTAAAGAGTTAACAGCGTCACGTAAACGAAGGCATTTTCCTTTGAATCTCCCATTCAAAGATGCTCGTGTGTTTGTCACAGGCCGGGAAACATTCTTCAATGAATGGGATGGACGCTGCTACTATCACAGAGTGTGCTGAAGGTGGACAGCTGCATCCTGAGTAGCTGTTCAACTAGAGTAGAAAAAAACATGTGGGTACTGTGGAGGATATAGTGGAGCGTGTGTAGTTGGTGCATCTGCTCCTCTGTATTGTGCAGCGAGTGTGCACTGAAAGGGATCTCCACTTCACTGCTCTTCACAGTGACTGGCCACAGTGAGGGGGGGAGTGGTTTAAACTCAGTTAGCTAATCAGAGGGGCCATGGGCAGCTCCAACAAGTGGTTGGGGGCTTGATGAAAGGCGAGCACATGCAGTCTGGCACCGGTAACCTAAGGGAATGACACACTACGTCTAATTCCTGATGGCTTTTTCTCCTCCTACCACTGAGAGGTAATAAAAGGAACCTGCAGAACCTCAAGAGGATTGTTTACACTTGGATGCTGTTGGGGAAAGACATCCAGTCACTGACAGAAGACTAAAGAAAAATCCAAGGACTTGTAATTGTACTTTATTTTTAGGTAAATAGCTCCACTATGAAGATGCTGAATGTGGACTTACTAGTTTTAAGTTTCTGCCTCGGTCTGGGGATAGGATACAGTGCAGCGGGTAAGAGACAATATCAGATCCAAAACGGTCCATGTAGCTACACCTTTCTGCTGCCTGAGCAGGAAAACTGCCAAACCCAGAGCAGCAACTACAACTATCCAGTTCAAAAGGATGGACCCGGGGACGACGACGAGTCGGCTCAGAGGCTGGAACAACTGGAGATCTCCATGGAGAACAACACACAGTGGCTGCTCAAGGTAAAGTTGTGTCACACCCCTAATATCACATCAATGCAGACTGTGATATCTATGACTGCCTTTATTACAGTGATTTCAGAGTGATGGTTTCAGACGAAAAGATTATGAACTTTATTTAGGTATCTGAGTATGTGTAAGAGGACAAAATGTGCTGAAGAGCTAAGAAAAACCTCTACACAGGTGTCACTGGAGATACTAGTATGGAACATGAGGATATGGATTAGCTTGTTGATTTGGCCAGTTTTCCTGCAAAAACATACAATTATCTAATAAACTTCAGCAGTGTGGAACAAATTTCAACATCCAAAATGACAAGAAACTTATTTTTTTCTGACTCACAAAAATGCAAGGATACTGTTTTCGTTTTCATGTGATGGGCAGATTATTCAGGCCGAAACTAAACCACAAGCTCTTGGTTAAGTGCCATACTAACAAGAGTGAGGCCTGACCAAGACCACATAATAAAACAGTGATGAAACTGCTCCACTAAACAAAAGACATGACAAAATCAGTTTACGTGAGGTTGAGGTTTATGTTACCAGCCAGATTTTCCTTTTCTTTAAACACATTCTTCAGGAATCTATTTTTGATTTAACAAATGTGGGAATGAACACAAAAAATGTGCTGAGTGTCTGTGAGACACTTTCATTCAAAAGGACATAATGGGCTTGACGACTGACAAAGACTCAACACAGGTGTCCACACGAGGGGTGAATACTTCTCTTTCAGTTTGCTGAGCCATTAACTTGTGCAAATGAAAGAAGCGAAGTGCCTCTTTTCTAGCTCCCTGTCTTCTCCCTCTTCAGAGTGTGATTACCGATCAGAACTATACAAGACGAGCCAGACGAGACAAGAACATCTCACAGCTTGATCACACAGTTCCCGCCTCGTAACATAAAACGAGCTCCGATCTGTTCCACGGGAGAGCTCAGAGGGCGCTCGTCTTTGATGTTCTTCATGATCTAGATGCCGCTATTCAGTAACTACGCTCACACAGACAATAGCTCATGCGCTGCCTCAGAAATCAAAGCCTGTTCGCAACACAAGTCGCAACATTTCACAGAGTCCAACAGCACATCTGACACAGTGACAGGTTACATATTTCTTACATACAAAGAAGCGCTGCTGATTAATGATGCGTCACCAAAGATTCAGCTGCACCTGTATCAATACACTTCAGCTGTCTCCGTTACCTTCCTCTGTTGTGCAACTTCACCGAATCAATTTGTACATGAGAAGATAAATATGTGAGAAGAATTTGCAGCGAAGGTGTGATGGTTAAAGTTTCACAACACAAATGTTCTTTCCTAAAATTAACTTTGCCATAAAGCACAGAACTGATTTGTAAGAACATAACACTTCTCACAACACTCGTGATGTCTAATAACACCTGAAAATGATACATATTCTCACTATTAAATCTTATACCTCACTACAGCTCTGCATTAGACTCTGTAAAGGTCTATCAGAAGGCAAATGTACTATGGCCATTATTATCTTAGCGACCCAGAAAAATTATGTCAAAAGTGTGGTAGAGATGTGAAGTAATTTCTGTCATCACAGATAAAATAAGAAAGCCACATTTCTCCTACAGCTTAATAAATAATAAAAAAAGAACAGGTTGGTCCACTGTAGTCGCTGTAAGCTTGCTGCCTTGGGTGCAACTTTATTTATTTTAAAATCATATATGGGAGTGTTCAAATAATAAAATTCTACTTTTGATTAGAAGACACATAAGGTAAAAATTTACCCACTCCATGTGGTGAAAGGTTTCAGCTCTCCGTGACCCTAAATAGGAATAAGCAGGTATAGAAAACTGACGGACTGATTGATTGATAACATACACCGACCGGCCACTTCATTAAGTTCACCCGTACAATCTGATGTGATCCAATACAACAGCTCAGCCATGAATTCTACTTCTGGTTTGGTTTTAAAATTTTGTTCACCCCATTTACATACATGAGAGGGGCAGAATATTAAAACCACCTTTCAATATAATGCACTCCAGTACAACAACACCACCTCCCACTACGACTTCAATAATAAACATAAAGTAGAATTATTACCTTTCTAACAGTGTCAACAAAAACTGAAAAATTATAAGTTTCGTAAAAGTAGAATTCATGGCAGGGCTGTTGTATTGGATCACATAAAATTGTACAGGTGAACTTAATGAAGTGGCCAGTCGGTGTATAACTTCACTTAATCACAGAAGAGCCTCACTAAGGTTATAAACCTCTTTTACAGGAGTTCACAGTTTGATGGATGGACGGAAGAGCTTAGAGTGTAAATGACTTGAGAAAACAAGTAATCACCACCTAATTTAGATGAATCAGACTGTCACTGAGAAGCTGAAATAACTTTACGTTGCTGCCACATAAACATGTTCAGGATGATCCACAACCAAACTTTGTCTGCACATCATTTTGACAGTAGAGGCTTCCATCAGGTGTGATTTGATTATTACTTAAATTGTGAGATTCCTATTTACGCTGCACCAGCTGATGACAACTGAGGAGAACAATTTGTTGTCCCGCTCTCGTTTGAAAGAGGAACACAGTCATTCCTTACTGACGCCTTTGAGGCACACGGAGTAAACAACTGATTAGATCATTGACTGTCAATGGGAAATCCTGCCAGCAATTCCAATGACAACCTTCCACCTACCACACATCCCTGTGTGTCTCCAAGAACATAAACAAACCGGACGTCATGAAAGGAAGACAAACAAAATCAGCACTAATTGCAGCCGTTTAATAAATAAAATAAATAATAATAAAATTGGCTGTTTGGGGTTGCATTACTGACTGACGAGTAAATAACAAAAGTGATTGTGCAAACTTACTGTAGATGACAAAGATATTGAACTGGTGCTGGTTTCCAGTTGAACGCACATGTCACACTGTCACGAAGGATGTAACTCCTCACTCAACACTTCCATCCTGTTTACGAGTCGTGTGACCTGATTGCCACTCAGGAACACCGTGCAGGAAATAACTTAATGATTGGTCTCCGTCTAAATCTGGCAATACTGTAAGGTAGATCAGAACAAATCTCGTAAAGGAGAAACACCGACCCCCTCCCACCCGGAGGGCATCTATGCTCTGAGCCATTGTACTGTTCCTGTGACTAAGACGTTTGATATGGGCAATGTTACATCAGAACTGTAAATGTTTTTTTATCATCTTGAGTCAAGATGATATAAATAATAAATTAATAAACTGTCTCAAGATTCTTATTATTTCATTATTTTGCAACACAACACAAACATTTTGACCTTCAGAAAAAACGTAAATGACTTTCATGTTTCCAATTAAAGAAGCTCCTAAAATATTTGACACTATACAAAAAAACTGAAAATACCTTGTCAGGGGACAGTTCTGTTCACGTCCATATAGCTCAACTTGAATAATGGAACAGTAGTGCTTCATCATAATGAAAATAAGACATTTTGAACATATTTTTTAACATCCTTTAAGAAGCATAGTTACACACCCAATAATAATACACAGTATGTCCGTTATCAAAAAGTCCTTTAACTGTCGATACTTCACTCTTTATGACAATGGTGTTAATTGCACTCCAGTCAGTGTACAATGAACACTCAAATGAATGTTAGTCTCTGGTTGCTCAAGAACTCGAGCAAGAAATAGAGCTGCTCTGTGTGCGACATTACTGAAGCAGACTGTGGTGAGCTGCACCCAGCTGTCAATCTGTGTGAATGCAATACGAGACTGTGCATGCACAACAAACCCACTGGTTGATGATACCAATCAATAAAAACTGTCTGAAGCTAACTGTCTTCCTCCTGTGCCGCAGCTAGAGAACTACATACAGGACAGCATGAAGCAGGACATGGTCCAAATCCAACAGACCGCCGTACACAACCACACAGCCACGATGATTGAGATTGGAACAAACCTGCTGAGTCAAACTGCAGAGCAAACAAGGAAACTGACCAATGTGGAGGCGCAGGTGAGGCTGCCCGCTGCTTTAAACATACAGAAATAAGCAAAGCTAAAAGTGCACACATGGGATGCAACAGAAGACTAAGGAAGTCAAAATTGTCCAAACAGTTTACATGTTTGCATATAAGTGTAAGAGGCTTCTTACCAGAGTAATATGCTAATGAAAATGTAGTGCAAGTTCTTCTTTAATCACATAAACACATTAATAGGTTTCCTTTTTTTTTGCATTCAAAGATGCACGCGTAAGTGTGTTCTGCGATACTACATTAAATAAAGTAGCTTCAGAGTGTTAAAAAAATAAGCAGAGGGAAAAACAGGCATGACTGCGTCAGTTTATTATTGTGGCTACACGTCAATGACCTTATGTGAGCCAACTGTACAGCATTTCCTGTTATTAGCACACTCGTATTCCCACAGAAAGGGTCTATCAGTTTGTCACAATCAGACATCCGTCTGTTCAAAGACATCAACAGCTCCATTGGAGACACATAGCTAGGATCCATGTAAACAACCTGCTTTTTGCTGAGTTCAGTTCCTCCGAACTGGGAAAGTAGAGGCGAGGTCTCCAACCCCAGAGTTTAGTTCAATACGTCGGTCTGTGAAAATAGGTGGATTCTGAAAGTTTCCCTTGTTCAGGTATGTCTGCTGTATCGGAATCTCCTTGTTCTTTCCTGTCAGGTTTTTCCATTTTGCAGATGGCTGTTGGTTCACTCTGGAAGTGCAAACTGGGCTTGTGCTGAACTTGATCCACTAATGGAATGCAGAACTTAATATCCAAATTATTTTGACAAATTGCCTGTTTTCAGGATTGTTATGTCATTTAGGATTTTTATACACATGTTGTTTATTGTTCTTTTGCCACACCTTCTTCTGTGTTACATGCTTTTTTACTTTCTTGTTTCTAAACTGCTGATGTCGTGTTTTTATTTGCTATATTAAACATTAAAATGGAGAAATGTTAGATGCAATTGCATAATTTCAAATTAAATATTCCTTTGTCAGTGTTTAGTGTTTAATTGGAACACAACCCGTTTCTAATTGTGAGTTAAATTTTGGACGATGCCGTGTCATGTTGGGAAGCAAATGGCATTATTGGTGGATCTTGATCCTCCTTGATGACAGTGTGAAGCATTTGACTTGAAGAAAGTACAAAGCGTTTACATTATGGTCTGGAGCATTTAAAAATCTCCTGATGGATAAATGGGTGATTTCACAGCCTGACAGAACTGCTTCACCTTGTTCTTTTATTCTTAGGTAATTCATCATACAACTCGACTTGAGCGTAGACTTCTTGAGAATTCCTTGTCAACCAACAAGTTGGAAAAACAACTAATTGTCCAAACAAATGAAATCAACAAGCTGAATGACAAAAACAGGTGAGGACATGAAATCATGTGGCAAAAAACAGATGATACTAACTTCCAGGGTCACTAACAGTACAATGTTGGGCTAGAGTGCAAAGCAAAGACAAAGCTGAACTTGTCGCCTGCTCTTCCTCAGCTTCCTGGAGAAAAAGGTGGGGGAGATGGAGCAGCAGAGGCAGGCGGAGCTAAGGACGCTTCGAGAAGAAAAGGAGCAGCTTCAGACTCTAATACTGAGGCAGACAGCCATCATAGGCGAGTTGGAGCAGCAGCTGCTCAAAGTCTCCTCCAACAACACTGTGCTGCAGCACCAGCAGCAGGAGCTATTAGACACCGTGAACAACCTCATTCACACCATCTCTGTCGGCTCAGCTCGAGGTCAGTCAGCACCGGTCATCGCAACCTCTTTAAAGTTATCAATGCAAGGCAGACCATAAATTTATAGCTGCCAGTACAACCACAGTCTTGACCTGTAGGCTCAGACTGCTGTAGCCACTGGAAATCATGAGGGGTTGACACAATTTATCACCTGTACAAACTAATCGAATCAACTGGCCCTGCAACAAATACTGCCGATGAAGAACTTATCAGAGGACAGTTACTGTAAATGCTGTGTCAAATTAACAAGACTGCTTTCTTCTGCAGAGACCAAAACGGTCATGATGCAGGACACTCCTACCACATTCATGGACTGTGCTGCTGTCTTCAAGTCGGGAAACAGTCAAAGTGGAGTCTACACTCTCACATTACCCAACACTACAATAGAGGTTAAGGTAAAGTAATCCTGTTTAATTCATTCATTCACCAGTTTAATCTTAAGTGGGTGGTGCACTCACATAAACTGAAATAAAAACCTTAAGAAGTTCAGTAATGTGGTAGTAAAGAGGAAAACACGTCCTGCTGGGTCATTACGGATCACTCAGCATGTATGCATATATATACTGTATGTGTATATATGTGCACACAGCCATGCACTGAGCTACCCACACTTACACAACCTAAATAAAACACTGCACACTCCTGGAAGGCGGGGTAGTTCAATTAAAATGTTCTCTCTCTTCCATTAATGATGTGCATGCTTGAGCTAAAACTGTGATCTCCTTAGATACTTTTCAGCAAATAAGACTTCAATTCTGTATCCCTTCCCTGCGACTTAACATTTGTTTTAACCCAACTCAAATAAGTCGCCATTGTCAAATTGTAAAAGAACACAAATTCTTTACAGAGCATTAATTTTGAATTATTAATTACTGCAACTCCCTTTTTCCTTGTGTTTGAAGGCTTTCTGTGACATGGAGACAGAAGGAGGTGGCTGGACAGTGCTACAAAAACGATTTGACGGCAGTGTTGACTTTCACCGTACGTGGCAGGAGTACAAAAAGGTAAAAGCTATCAAGAAGAAATTCTTCCCTTCAAAAAATATAACCTAGGCTACGGTTTTCATTCCAAATACACAAGACAGCGGCCAGATTTGCACTGCCTTCAACTGACAGTGTTTTAAGGGCCTGGTGATTCTGCACTGAGGCAATTCCTAGATGCAATCTAAAGAAGAACAGACAAACTACAACTACAAACACAGAGATCCCAAGTGATCACCATCTGCCAGTCGTGAAAATAATGCCAAAGTAATTTTAGCCATTTTCCATCTTTCAAGTACCAGATTCAATCACAGCATATCTAACATTCCTGTAAGTGCATCCGTGCTCATAATTTACAATCAAAAATGAGTCTAGATGGTTCCCAAAAATAGTGACCAGGACCAATGCCAATGCCAAGTAGGAGATAAATGGGCCAATACCATGCCAAAAAGAATCTCAAGTCCCTACTGAGCAATCATTACAGAGGAAAGCATTCATGCCATTTCCTTTATTTCTACCACAATGCAAGCTCAGTTTAAACTGGCATACATCTTATCAGTATCTCATTGTGAATGTGAATATTTGCGATTGTTTTGTGTCACTGCTGAAAGTATTTTGAGTATTCTGATGAAATATTTTACGTCCAGGGAAACATAACTTTTAGTGTAATAGCCAAGAAATGTACCGTACATGGAGGTCTTCTGTCTGTCTGCTGTTTTGTTAATGGAAAAAGCAAATTACAAGCCCCTCCAGCAGGGGTCCAACAAGGTTTAATTACATTTTCTTGTGTGTCTTTTCAGGGGTTTGGAGAACCTTCAGGTGAATTCTGGTTAGGAAATGAATTTATCTCCAGACTGGCAGCTCAACAGTCCTACAAACTAAGGATCCAGCTGAGTGACTGGGAAGGAAACTCTGGATTCTCACAATATGACCAGTTTTCTCTTGACAGTGAAGCACAAAACTACAGGTACGGTAAACTGACAACATCAAAGAAATAAATGTGTCAGATGCTTGGTGGCAATTACAGAGCAATGTTTAATTTTTGCTTTAAGCCAAGTTTTTACAGCTCATGTGGCTCAAGTTATTAAGGACAAAGACGCCCATCAGCAAGTGCTTTTGATCCTGAACTCCTCAAGCAGCGTAACTAAAGCACAGCCTCAAAACTCAAAGCCCTGCAATTATTATGAGGAAATTAACAACTATGTTAGTGACAACACTCAGAAGCAATACTCCTTGCAGAGGAGATGCATTCTTGAACAAATGAAAAGCATCTCTGAGACACCATCTTTAGAAGAACTCTAGTAGCAATCTATTTCACGAATGAATATCTTCCCAAAGATAAAAGCAGAAGAGCTCTGGCTGTAATTATCTCATCATACAACATTTTCTACGAGTTTGGACCCATTCTTCTGAACCATCACCTGCATCAGATTGTTTTTAAATAGATGAAGTGAAACGATTCAGTCTGATAATCAGGCTAATCCTCCACAATTGGTTCACTGTCAGTGAAGATGAGACCACATTAACGGACACACTGACAGCGTTTGTGTCAGAGGGATTCATTCTACAGTCCACTATAATTTACATCTGACAGACACACAGTGTCCCTGAACTGTATCATACATATATTCATCTTCTGAAAGCTACTTTTGAAAAGACTAGCTCATCATAAATCAAAATGCTGACCCTCTACGACTATGTAAAAGCAAAACACATTATAGAAATTCCTCTGGATGGAGGTCCCTTGTTGTATAAGAGTATTAACTTCCTGATACCGATGTACTGGCATCAACCCAAAGAAAATGTAATAAAACTGGTCAGCGTGTGAAAAATAGGAAATACATGAAATGTCTTGGATTTCTAACGTTTAGTCTGCACCTCTTGGCAATAACACAACCTTCAGAAGTATTTTCTTTCCCGAACCTAAGCTGATTTCAGGAGTGGAATGGATACTTCCTTTGAATTTGACAAACAGACCTTGAAATGCTCCAATTCAACACAGGACTATTCAGGTCTTAAGTCTACTTGACTATGACCAATTTGGTCCTCAGTTAGTTGGCTCAGTGATTTCAAACAGCTCCTACAAAGAAACTGCACAAATAGCATTACATGAATCCTTAAATAAAAATAGAACAGCAGAAAAAAATAAAATAAAGTGAACAAAACTGTAATGCAAATAGCTCACACTTTAATCCTTCTGCCAAACCCCCATTTTCAATCCAGTAGTAGTGAAGCTATGGCCAAAGAACTGTATAAGTGACTTGGATGTTGCCTTTTGAGGAACAGCAATCACAGCCTTCCTCCTCCTCTTCCTCCATTTTTCCTTTTCCATTCTACAGGATACACCTTAAAGGCTACAGTGGAACAGCAGGCAAAATAAGCAGCATTGGGCAGCCAGGAAGCGATTTCAGTACAAAGGATGCAGACAACGACAGATGTGTTTGCAAATGTTCACAACTGACAACAGGGGGTAAGACGTACATTTTTGTAAATAACTTGTGGTTTTGAATAATTGTGCTCGTAAGGAAAACACAATAATTGTGTCAATTTGTGATGCCACTTGTTGTGGAACAAATTCCCACCCACCCAAATCTTGGCACTACCCCCAAAAATCTTCAAGGGCATTTTAAGCGCTCCCGTACTTTTGTGGGCAGGTCAAAGAGCACAATTAGCTCCGAGTTAATCACTGATCAACTCATTGGGGAATTCAGCCCCTACAATGGCTGACATTAATAGCCTGGGAACAGAGCTTTTCCCTCCCTCCTCTTGAAGCTTAAAGGTCCTCCTCCATTCCCTTGAAAGTGACTCTGCTGCCAGAAGTTTGTCTTCCTCTATACTGGGGTCTGCCAAGTGAGCATAAAAGCATGAAAACCCTAACCCTATCCCGTTTTTCCCATGAGGGGTCTCTCACAGGGGACTCTTATGCACATTATACACAATCGTGACTAAGTGGCACTGACCCAGTAAAAAGAGTAAAGCGGGATCTGCCATTACTAATATGAAGCTGCCTGTTTTGAATGAAAATAAATTTGAATGAATTTAGTAAATCTGTATTTAATGGCTGCTAAAAAACTATTACATACACCTTTCAGTATAATACTTTTCAATCAAACTCAACCACTAACTATGGCTTTAAAGGGGAACTCCACAGATTTTACACATCAAAGTCTGTTTACAGAAAGAAGTGAGATTACCAGGCCTCTGTAGCCCGCTCCTCATCTCTGCTTGAGGCAAGCAGCTCGAGGGTACAGGAAATATCTCTGGTTCTGTTGCATCGATTTTGATCCTTCGTTTTAAATTATCCATCATGAGTCTCATAATGTTACAGGAGAGCAATGTTAAATCAGTGGAGTACTATTATAAGTCTTATTACCGCACAGTCGTATCAACTCCTCTCTAATACAGTTTCAACAACAAACTGTACAAAGGACTATTTATTGTAAAGGCAAACTGTTCAGGTGTACATAATAAACTGCTAACTCAGTGGAAGCCACGTTAGATGGCAGTGTGAAATGATGGTATGTAAAACATAATCTTATGAGCCCTAATCGTATACATTTATAACAGAAAATTAGGTTTTCGGGTTTTCTTGAACGCTGACTATGTATGACAGCCCAGGTATTACTGCTGGAATAAAAAAAAGAAATCCAGAGTCTTTGACAGTTCATAACCCAAGTTATCAGTCAGTCTCTTCCCAGCACACACCGACGATTCGACACTGCTAAATGTGAAATGCCTGCCTTGACACCGGGACACGTACATAAGAGTATACTGCACGTTTTAATGTTTTAAGTTAACTAGCTGCTTGTAATATTTGATTTTATTCTACAGATTTGCAATGTGATGATGAAAAATTTCCACACATGGGTCACAGAGATAGCTGTCAGCAATCACCATCCCTGTTCTACACAGAGTTGCATGCCTATCCTCTTATCCTCTTCGCCAACATTACATTTAAATTGATGATGTTTGTTTTGATGTTCTAAGGTTGGTGGTTTGATGCCTGTGGTCCATCCAATCTGAACGGGATGTATTACCAACAAGGCCAAAACTCAAACCGCTTCAATGGAATCAAATGGTACTACTGGAAAGGCTCAGGCTATTCACTGAAGTCCACTACAATGATGATCAGACCAGCAGACTTTGCGGGTTCCCTTTGAACCGTCACTCTCAGTTTAAACAAAGTGGGAAGGAAACTCTGCCTGACAAACAGCAACAAACAACAAAACCAAAACTAAAAATTCTCAAGGGAGCCAAAGCACTTCATTAAAATACTTTTACATACCTTTGGAAAGACATATTTTGTGCATGTTTATGTGTGTGTGTAATAATTTGAATCAAATGGGTTGTTGCAAAAGAAATTGTGAAATATGAACTGTCAAAATGACAAATATCTATACTGAAAATACTTACGACTGTGGTGTATATAGATAACTATAGATATAGTAATTACATTGAGTAATAACAGCTATCTAACCAGACATGAGAGGCCAGAGTACAATGTGACATTAATTAATTTAATTTCTTGAACGATTTTAATGTAGTTTAAGCACCCTTTTAACTACGTTTTGAATAATAGCTGCCTATGTCATTGTAAAAAAGAGACTATGGTACAACAACTGGCTCAAAGTGATTGTTATGTGTTCTGGAAAAACTTCTGTTGAATGCCTAAAATGTAAATGCAAATGTAAAAATGCCACAGAAAATGTTTCTCTTAAGATAGCGTTGTTTTTCTCCAGAGAATGTATGTACATTTGTTGTTTAATTTATATGTAGATTTTAAGGATGATATTTAACATTATTATAAATGATGGGAGAGATAGTTAACAATTTTCATTGCACATAACCTGAAAGGAAGTCTTTTAATATAAGTCTACAGTACCTTCCCACATGCTCATAAATGATGTGATCTTTTTGCAGTCTTTTGGGAATGTATTTATTTATGTAATGTTTCTTTTGCAGCTACAACAAGCAGAATTCATGGGAAAGTTATACAAGTGAGGAAGCTGACTTTCTCACCACTGGCTTTAGATTTTTTTAGAGTGTTTGACTGTAATGCTCTACCAGCTGTTATATACCTGAAGTTGAATATTAAACAAAACCACAAGGCAGAGAGCTTAAGACATGAGCCTTAACTCTTAAGTCCTTTTCCACAATAGTCCTGTTCTACACTATAACAATGAACAGCCTGGTGAATGCACAATTGCTAGAAACCACAACCTTTTCAACAATGTTTTATCATTTCAAGTACAAAATAAAAATTCTACATGCTCCAAGGTTTCATTTTTATTGTTGCGTTTAAGGTCACTAATCAGAGTTTAACTACACATTTCAAATTCAATTCCCAAATCTCAGAAGAGTGATAGGTATAGTTAATAGCTGGATATTAGTGGATAGTGGATAGTTGGATAAAATCCTCTATCACAGTATATGTACTTTTATATTGCGATATTGATACACAGTCAATTTATGGGAAAATAAATTGAAAAACTGTTTATGAATTAAAGTGTAACTTCACCGCCACCGTCTGAGCCTAACTCCACCCACTGCATAATGTTGAAAAATGCTAAAAAGTGGGCAAGGGGCTGAGGGGCTTGGGGAGTTGCTCAGTGACATCCCCTGTCCAAAGAAAAATGGAGAATGACACAGAATCGCAGGGCACCACCTATAGCCACGTTTCCACTGAACACTTCTATATAGTACCTTTGGTATAGTATATAGTACCCTTACCCAAAAGTACCTAAACCCTAGGTTTGTTTTGCATTTCCACCACAGACAGTACTCTTAAATGTAGATGGGGTTGTTATCGGGTGGCAATAGCCGCGCCAAGCACGTAATATTAAGCAGATGACTTGCCACAGAGGGCTCTTTTGAGATGGAGGATTTTTACCTCCAGAATCCCCTGAAGCAGACATTAGTGCGGTGGAGGACCATGGTGGTCCCGAGCCGTATCAATTCGAGCTGTTGGCTCCAGCCACAGTAATGCCAGAAGCCGGAGCTCTCGGAGCCAAGGCAATGCAGTCTCTGAGTGGTAACGTAACGCTAACGTTAGTTCACGTTAGAAGGCTAATGTCAGAATAAGTTGTAAAACTGTGTAATCATGATGATGAGTCTCGATCAGCATATTTGAAAACGAGCAGACTTCACAGACTCCCACTCAAGTACAGGCTGAGGGAGGTGGAGCTGCCGAAATCTGATTAGAGGATGTTTACATTCTTTTTTATATAAATTTCATGGCGTAGAAAGGTCCCAACCGGTTGCCTCTACCTCAGCATTGGCCTTGCAAGTTCAGGGCTGATTTAAAACAGAAGATGGCGTGTTGAGCAGTTTTCAACCCATAAAATGCCGTTTTTTATATATTTGGAAAGAAATGTCAATAATAAGACCAGCATTGATGTGTTTCATCACAGTACAGTCATATCATTTAGTTTACAGCTCAAAAAACATGTTTAAGTGTGCAGTACCTCTTTAAATACCTGATAAATCAAGGTACAGTACTTCATCAGATTAATATAAAGATCCTGTTAATCCAGTATAGCCATAAAGCAGTCATGATCATTGATTTGCAATGGACCAATAATGGTCTAATGCAGAGCTATAAAG
>NTHP01000177.1:855385-890551 GCA_003416845.1 Oplegnathus fasciatus | reverse complement strand
AAAAAACAACTCCTCAAATTCAATCATAATTGTCTAAATTACAAAACGGCACAATTCAATTCTGTTAAACATTAAAAACAATCATGATGTCTTCTTACCTTTGTTTTGTTGACCATTTTCTGAAGACTCAAGCTGACTTGCTCATTGTGATTTTCTTCGCCTTCAGATGGGATCTCTGTCAAACCAGCTGCAACTGTACATTCATTTCCTCTACCTACATTTGAAAACAAGAAAAACAATTGAAAACAGTGTGGGCGGATGTCACTCAAGCTATCACACAGCACGCAGTGTTTTTCTTTTTTTTGTGTGTGTGCGTGCATTCATGTTTGTTCACCTCTGCTCTGCTCCATTTACACCTGGCTGAAAACTGCAACATTAAATTTGAAATTGCAGCATTTTTAAAACACTTATTACCACCTCACTACTACCTGCCACTACAAGATACGTATTATTTCAAGGAATAAAGTTAACCAAGATGCAGACTCAAATATTCTCAAGTCTCATATGTCGTTCAAGATAAACACCTTTCAATAAAATGTTAAATATATTCGGCTTCGAATATGTCAGGGACGGGAATCAGAGAACATAGTAAATATTCACTAGCTCAAATGAATGGTTCAATCTGTGATCTAAATGTCATCAAAAGGGCCACATTAGTAGTTTCAAATCTACTTATCCGGTTCGGGGTCTTGGGGTTCAGGCCTCAGCACACGTTGGGCGAGATGCAAGGTACACCCTGGACAGGTCGCCAGTCTATCACATACTGACATACAAATGCACATCTACGAGGAAATAGAGCTTCCAATTCACGTAACTCGCATGTCTTTGGATTGTGGGAGAAAACCAGAAACCAGAGGACACGCATAGAGACATGGGAAGAACACATCTCCAACTTTTTATATATATATATATATATATATATATATATATATGTACACATATAGTACTGTATATGCATATATATATATATACATATAAATACGTCTACGTATACCTCAAATTTATGATCTAAATTACGAATTAGGCCTTTAAAAGACAAACAAACACACATACAGAATATTACGAGAATATTCATATGAAAAGGCCTCATTTATTTACGTTGAAATGTTTTCTTTATTCTTCTTTTTAAAATGTGACATCCAGAAATGAAAATTCACTTTCAGAAAACTAGCTGGAGTGAATCATTTACTAATCCAAGATTCAAGTATTCCCTGACAGAATAAACCTTTAGAAACCACACACATGACCCAGGGATTACAGACATAGTTAAAAACCTCCACAACTGGGAAAGCTCAAACACCATTAGTAATACTTTGTTTTGTTCAGTTCATAATGATGAAGATAACAGAGGAAATCTGAGTGTTGGGTTCATTGTTAATATACACGTTCTAAGCTCCAGCAGCCTTACTACTCACTTTCCAAGGTATCAGAAAGGACATTGACATCAGAGTTTTTCTGCAGCTCCAGTACCGTGTTAGCCTCTGTTAACAGTGTTGGTTGTGCTGATGTAGATACTCTTCTCTGTTTTCCTGCATCACTTGTAGTCGTGCTGGTGCTTGTAAATGGCAAAGTGCTTTGTCTTCGCCTTTTAGCCACGAGTGTTACATTGGCACTCTGACTATCCAATGCAGGCAGAGATTCTTTAACATCCTGTTGAGGACGACTTTGAGACTCACTGCTTACATCGGACTGCTGATTGCGATTTTTGCCACTCTGACTTTGTTCTAGTTTCCTCTTCTTTTTACTGTTGGCTTCAGATGCAGTACTTTCACTTCTTCTCTGTTTTCTCTTCTTTGGGACAGAGTCCAACTCAAAAGGAATTTGAATGTCTCTCTCCACAGGTAGATTAGGCAAAACAGGTCTTTTTGATCTCTGCTGGCGGTTAGCTGGGGAGAAAAAATCTTCAAACACATCGTCACCTCCATCAGTGGAACACGAGGCAACACTTTTAGAGTCACCGGATAGAGTGAAAGGTCGTACCAAGGCAGAAAATGACGGTCGGGCTCGTTTGGGTGTTTTCTGTGATGGAGCGGCAGTTTCTTTTGACAGTTCAACTGCAGCATCACCTAACGTGGCAGGTGGCGAGGGGCAACGAGAAGAGTTCACAGCGTCAGGAGAAAATGAAAAATGGGTCTTAGTCTCTGTAAAGGATTTAGCTGCTTTAATTTTCTGCCTTCCCTTTTCAGATTTGTTAGGTGATGGGCTAGATGATTTTATCTGTGATCGCCTTTTTTCTTTATGAATGTTCTTGCTGTTGTCAGATCTCCTATCCTGGCAAGGACTCTCTAATAAACCTACGGATTTGTGTTTCTCTGCCAGCTTCTTTCTGACTGAAGTCCTTCTTGACTTTTTTTGTCTATTCCCGTCTTCGTCCTTGAAGTCAGGACATTTCAAAGGACTTGAAATCCGTTTTGGCACATCATGGCAGGGTGAGAGCCAAGGCTTCTCAGAGCTTTTCCTGTGCCGTTGTTGAAGATGGCCATGGTCAGTAACATCAACCTGTGTTCTCCCTTCTTCTTTATCAGGTGAGTAAGCAGGTTCAGCAACAGAAGCACTGGAGTCATCATCCGACTGGTCATCTAAATTTAGGAAAAAATAATGATTATTAAGGGTTTCATGCATCTTTTAGCCATTTTCTGTTCATTGTTTGCCAGTGTGGTGAGCTGGATTTGCAATGGATCTCAATGACCGCCACTATTGTTCTTCACTTCACAAATTGTGGAGAGCCTTAACAGGTTAACAAGAGGCTGATGAAGAGAGCTGCTCATATTGCAAGATAAAGAGACCAAGCACAAGGACGCTTGGTGCTGTCATACACTTGCATGGCTTCTCCTACCACTGCTATGCCAATGACACCCATCTGATACTCAAGTGGAGCCACGCATTGCTAATGAATGGATGTCAATGCACCACCTACAGCTCAACCTGGACAAGACTGAGCTTGTATTCCTCCAGGGGAAAAGGGGCCCCTCACTGAGACCTGTCCATCACCACTGACAACAGCGTGGTGGTGCCAACTCTGACAGCGAGGAACCTGGGAGTGACCCTGGATTACAAACTGTCATTCTCTGTAAACATCGCAGCCCTGATCTAAATAACTAAAAGCACTGAAAGTGTTTTTAGTTATTTAAAAGGGATATACTCCCAGTGACATCTAGGTCTTGCTCCTACATGGTTTGAATGCACTTATTGTAAGTCACTTTGGACAAAAGCGTCTGCCAAATGAATGTAATGTACTATTTTTCTTAGAAGCTGTCAGAGCAAATGAGGGCAAAACATGAGTAATTACTGCACATTCAGTAGACGACTCCAATGGGGTGCAAATAATGCTCTGTTTCTGCCGGTTACTGCCTCTAGTACTCTTTTAATGTAGCTTTAAAACGGTAGTATGCCTGAAAAACACTCACAATGGACACAGGAGCCACAGACACCCATAAAGAATATATCTGAGCAAAATATAGACAAATAAAAGAGACAGTTCAATGTAGATTTTTGCTTACCCAGTATATAGCCATGACTCAGTTACTACTTGCTATTATATTTAAGCATTTGTACATTTTCATAACAATGACTCTAGAATCAATACTGTTGTACGGATGTTTGAGAGAAATGTGCCGGTAATGTGTTTTAAAAGTGTTTTAAATGTAATTCTTTACTGTTTTCAAAAATCCACCTCCTTATTTTATGAGCTTGAGCAAAAACAAATATGTAGGATGATGCCAAGGTACCAAATCCAAGTTCAAGTGTTATCATGGATTTCAACACATGGGTTCATCTTGTTGAACACACATTAGACATCTGTTTATCATATTAACTATTGCAATACAAATTAAATATGGTATCAAGAAGTCCTTGCCACTTCCCTTTGCTAGAAATTTAGAAAATGACCTTGGAGAAAAATAAAAACTACACTACAATTTCCCATTGATCAGTAACAAGAAGATCACACCAAATTTTCTTACACATTAATTTGAAGACAGTTGGTGTGCTCCCAAGAGAAGGCTTCAGCCCGGTGGGTGAGCAGGATTCAACCATTTGTGAAGCTGAAAGACAGTGTAATATTTGAAATATTAATAAATAAATATATGACATATTTTTAAGACCTTGTCAGTTCATCAGCGTACACAACTGCTGCTGCACGTACCTGTGGGCGAGAGGTTTTCCCGTTTCTCTTTCATGTCTTTCAAACGCTGTGCCATATAATCCGATCTTTTCAGCGCAGGGCTATAGACTATTCCATTCTCTTCATCAATAATGATGGGCGACACATCTGTAACTGTGGATAAAAATAATTGTGAAATGATAAACTGCATCCTTTGGTTTTACAAGTGTTCAAAGGTGTAACAATCTCTTACCCAGAGGTTGTTTTGGTGCTAGATCTTTCATCATCTTGTCTAATTTTTTCCTCATGCGTTTGTCGTTTTCAGGTGTCCTGTCTGGAGAATCTTTTGGCTGCATGCAACGATGCTACGTGAAACAAACACAAAAAAAGCCTGGGAGGTAAATAAATGCACGTTTGAATACTTTCAACTTCAAAATCACATTAATTAAAAGTCCATGTTCTCACTTTGCTTAGAAAAGCTGAACAATGGACAAACTGCCTTGTCACTATGCAACATAACACTAGGAAATATTTTTTTTTAAATCAGAGCAAATGCACTGAATTAATCATAGCGGTGAAATATTACAAACTTAAGGTTTTTGGACAAATCATGTAGGAAAGTTTCGGTCAACAGGTAGAACAAGTATGGGCCAACTTTAAGATTTATTTGATAAAATAAGAGACCCCAGAGAGGTAATAATTCGTTGAGAGGAGCCAAAATAACAGCTTACATTCACAAGCTGTTTGTCTACATACTTGTCCCAGGAAATTCAATTTGATAAATCATTTATCTATAATACTAGCTTCTTTCAGGGCAATTATTAAGGAAAATGAGGCAGTGTGATAAATGTAAATATTAGGTTTTGTGCAGGTTAGTTAGTAGGATTCATGTGGATTTTTCTCTACAGGTTAGTATGACCGCAAAGTGTAAAAAGAGGTGAAATAGAATGGAGGTAAGCATTAGCTCTTGTATCGAAGCTTCTGCTTTTAGAGCCACATGGTGTTTATGTTTAAATCAAAAACTCATAAATTTCCATTTAGTACAATGTAATGACCTTCAGGGTGTGGTTTTTGTATTTAAGATGCGTCAGCATTTAAAATAGGACCACTTGACACCTCGTTTAGAGATTCAGACTTCAGTCACTGACCCAAAATCAGTGCAATGTACTGTATGGCTTGACAAACAGTGGACCAACACTGATTTACAATAACAGCTTAAACTGTGACACCAGCATAAACATCACATGTAAATCTGACTCTACTCACTTTCTTGTTCTTCAACACAGGATTGCTTTCATCATTTAAGGCTGGATACAACTCCTCATCCACACACACGCCGTCGTCGTAACATCTGGACATCATTTCACCAAAAATAAGCCACATTAAGAGATTCAAGTAATGACTGACAAGAATATCTTGTTGAAGTCTAAAAAGTACACGACTCTCAGTGTTATTCTTACCTGCCTACCCAGAGAACAGAGACGAGCCTCACGCCACTTTTCTTGGCTTTCCTCCATGTAGCCGGATGACCATTGTTGAAGACTACATGTGTGACTTGTTTATTGAATGTTTTTGATACCTGTAAAAGAAAAGGCATTTAGGTTTTGCAAAGTATACATATCTACTACAAAATAGGCGGGAAGTGTGCGTTCCATGTGGGCGCTCAACCCCAAAAAACAAATAAGATTAAAAGTAGAAAAAGTAGAATGTCTACTGTCTGTAAATAGAGTAAATGGTACACATGTAAGTTCCCTGTGGTCTCACCTGAGCTCCCATTTCCTGCAGCTGCTGAACGAATGGTTTTGAATAATTTGCTGTTTTGTCTGATGACCACACATCAACATAGGCGACGACATCTGCAGACACATTGAACAGAGTCATAAACTTAAAGCCACGAAGTTCAGCCTAGATCAGCTGCAGTAAAATTAAGATGATGTACGTTACCTTTAAGAACTGAACCGTTGTTGCTTGTGGTCATTACTGGCCTCTGCAGCTCCAAGATTCGCCTGCACAAATCAAACACATTTATTAAGATGGAAGATCAGCTTTTCAGGAATTGTACTCACTGTGACCCCTTTTTAATAATGCCAGACGTGAAATCACTCACAAAATCTGACAGTCAATCAGTGTCAAGATCAGGGCTACAACTCATTTGCACTTCAGTCAATACACTAATTATATTTTTGATTAAGTGAATTATCCTTTTGTCTTACAAGTGTATAAAGTAATTAGAGCTGCAATGATTAGTCAATTAATTGCCAACTATTTTGATAATCGATTAATCATTTTCAGTCATTTTTTAAGAAAAAGTGTCCATTTTGGTCTGGGTATCATCGGATAATCCGTAATTCATTTGTAATTCCAAAACGAAAAAACCTGTAAATCTGTTATTTGTTTCAAAAAAACAAAAACAGAAGTCACTTGTTTTTTTCGTTTTTTGTTTCCAAACGAAAAAACCAAAATCAAAAAACAGTCCAATTTTGTTTTCTGCAAATTCCTTTTTTTTATTTATCATTTAGGACAAACAGTAGAACTGTGGACAGACAGAAAGCGGAAATGAAGTGTAAAAAAATTCAAAATAAAAGCCAAGAGGATGGCCACTCTATAAAAGTGTAACTTTTACAAGCCCAGGGTAACATTAAAAGATATAAATAAATAAAATAAAGACATAAATAAAGATCTTTTTTGTTCTTTTCATTTAGACATGTTATAACCTAACCTAACCTATCTTATATCCAAAAAGTGTGTGATATATTATTTAGTTGCATAGCGTGAATTAATAGCCTAATTAATTATATGTGGATATAGCCTGTTTGCTATTTCCCAAATAGTGTTGTCTAAAGTGACCAGCAGAAGTCCCCACGTGTTACCAAATGATTGTTTACGCTTCACAATAACTTTATAATCTTTTTAAAATAATTTTATAGTCTACAACACAACACACTTCACTTCCTGTTTGTCCACAGTTCTACTGTCTGTCCCAAATGATAAATAAAAAAAGGAATTTGAAAAAAAACAAAATTGGACCGTTTTTTGATTTTGGTTTTCTCATTTTTCGTTTGGAAACAAAAAACGGAAAAAAAAACAAGTGACTTCCATTTTTCGTTTTGAAATTACAAATGAATTATGGATTATCCGATGATACCCTGACCCAAATTATATGATTTCAGCTTCTCAAATGTGAATATTTTCTGGTTTCTTTAGTCCTCTACGACAGTAAACTGAATATCTTTGGGTTGTGGACAAAACAAGACATTTGAGGACGTCACCTTGGGCTTTGGGAAACAGTGATCAACAATTTTCACCATTTTCTGACATTTTATGGACTAAACAACCAATTGATTAATCGAGAAAATGATCGACAGATTAATTGATAATGAAAATGAACTTTAGTTGCAACAGTGACGTGACGTCCTCAAATGTCTTGTTTTGTCCACAGTCCAAAGGTATTCAGTTTACTGTCATAGAGGACTAAAGAAACCAGAAAATATTCACATTTGAGAAGCCGAAATCAGAGAATTTGTACACTTTTTCTTAAAAAAATGACTCAAAACGATTAATCAATTATCAAAATAGTTGGCGATTAATTTAACAGTTGACAACTAATCGATTAATCGACGAATCGTTGCAGCTCTACATAGTAATACTGTAATATTTTTCTAATGTTGTCAGATCATGAAGAAAACAAGCAGCTCATCACATTTAAAAAGCTGTATTATGGCTTCAGAAGGATGAATATAATTTCTATCAATCAACCAATCACTTATTGCCTAATCATATAAAAACCAGTGAAGACATAGGCTTCTGATTTAAAGCTGTGCAGCTGCGTGTTTCAACTTGTAATACCACAGTACAGGAAACAGGCGGTCTAGTCTCTGTGAAAACCTGAAGACATGTTGTTTTTTTTCTCTGTGGGGGTCCAAGCGATATGTCTACCGACCTCTACCTGTGATTTCAAAACACATTACTTCTGTATTGTGGTCTGCTGTAAATCCAAAGACTGAAACACAAACAGCAGCTAGTGTTAACGTTAGCTAACTAAACTACACCAAGTTGGTTAGCTGACGTTAACTGAGAAACGAGGGGTGTTATCAAACATATGGGTAACCTTATAGATATATAACGTTAGTTACTGTGTAACATACAATATTTAAAGCACAACTTTTTGACCTAACACCTGTGACTTCGACTTACATCAATAAATGTCTATTACCTAGCTAATCACACTAATGTCGATGCTATTTAACCGGTAGTTTACGCTTCGTTCTGTTGCTAAGTTAGCGAGCTAACTAACTTGGTCACTCTTAGCATTATGCTGGTGTGGCTAACTTGGGTTAATACTTCCGTAATATGTTGACATACGTGTTACACGTGTTTTTGACTATTAACAGTACAAAGATGTGAACGCAGATATCAACCAGTATTTTTGTAGTAGTTGCCGTGCACTTACTTTATGCGGCAGTGAGGTTTAAATTGCGCAGTTTCCAACAATACCTGACTAACGTTACAGTGTACATAGTTCGCGCGTGCAGTTTGTTGTGCAATGCATTCTGGGACAAAGGGCCATGATTGGCTGATAGGTAGCAACATCATTTCCAACCCAGAAGTGATGGCAAAGGGAACGTGGTAGCGTCTCCGAAAGGGCCCTAAGAAGTCTGCTTTAAAGCTCAGTGGATGAACTAACCTTTTAGAAGTATTATCAGTGTTGGAAGAAGTACTCAGATCTTTTTCTTCAGTAAAAGTAGTAATACCACAGTGTAAAAATACTCTGTTACAAGTAAAATATAAAGCAAATATACTTAAACTACCAAAAGTAAAAGTACTCATTATGCAGAATGGCCCATGTCAGAATAATGTATGTTATTGGATTATTATGATTATGATTATGATTATTAAGTCATGCTTTATCATTTTAATGTTGCAACTGGTAAAGGTGGAGCTACTTTTAACTACTTTATATACTGCTGGGCAGCTTGTTAATTTTATCCCTGGGGATCAATGAAGTCTTATCATCTTCTAATAATCTTAACCTATAATAATACATCATCATTTATTTGCTAATGATTATATTTTCAGTTTCAATCCACAGAGTAACTTAAGTTGTCAAATAAATGTAGTGGAGTAAAAAGTAAAATGTTTGCCTCTGAAATGTAGTGAATCAGAAGTAGAAAGTAGCAGAAAATGAAAATACTCAAATAAAGTATAAGTATCTCAAAATTGTAATTAAGTACTTGAATAAATGTACTTAGTTATTTTCCACCACTGAGTATTATTGCAACTTTTTCTTTCTCTCTTAACAGACAACCATATTACTACGTAAACATTTCTTAATTTACAGTCAATAGTGGTGTCTGGGCCTGAGGTTAACATTTAACGTTTTTAAACCCATGGAAACTTTTCAGGTGACATTTCACATGAAAATTACAGAGCTGTTGCAGGAGTATCTCAACTGCTTGCAAGCTGGATTGAGGTTGAACTTGTTGAATTCAATACCATGCAGATGGTTTAAAGTGACCTTTTCAGTTTTTTGGTGTCCAGATGCAATTCATGCTCTGTAAACTACAAGTTATTTAGCTGATGTGAACCATCAAACACAGCCTGGTGTTCATTGGTAGTCCTTGTCATTACCTAACCTCAAAAATATTTTAAAAGTTTTTACTACACTTCCTCAGACGTCATATTGTCTTTGCAGAGACAGACTGCCTCAAACGAGTAAAAAAAAAGAAAGAAAAGAAATCAATATGCAATATGCATTTGGCAGCCTTTACCGGTTGGATGGCTAAATTACTTTTGGGAGACAAGCTTTATCTAATCTAAGAAAGCATTCATTAATTCAAATTTGTCTCGTTTTGTTTTTTTGCCATGCAGCAAAGAGATCAATTTGTATCTTATAGAAAAGAGAATAAGGCATTTGAGGTAATAGGTAAAAAATCTGGTTTCTCTAATGAAATGGCATATGGTAGTCCCACTACACTTTGATTATTAAATCAGGCACATATACATGACTACATTGACCTATAGTCTCACACATACATGCACAATCAAGTATCTGGATTTGGCAGTAATGTGTAAAATACATGTATACAGGTCATGGAAGATATTTGAGAACTTAGTGCATTTCCATAACCACCCCTCCCTGTACCAAAATGGTAGACTAACAGATTTTTAATTTCCATGAAAAGACATGTATAAACACATTTGATGTTATTTCTATATTTATTAAACCCGTCTAAACCAAATTCATAATTTAACAATGGTATAAACTGTTATATCTATAAGTCACATGAATCACAAAACAAAGTACACCTTGTGTTTTTCTTCACACCGATTTCACAGCACAAATGCCATAAATACAAAAGAGGTAAAAATGTAAGAAATACAACAGCAGCACTACATTCATAAAATAAATCATCTTTAACATGTGTGTCTAGTTTATCACAAAATGCATCTATGTTACTTTTCAGTACAATATACAGTTCAATGGTAAATTAAATGAAAAACCAACATGTAGGAACAATAAGCCTTGAGAACAGCTTCAGTTCTTCTTTCTACAACTCTTTAAAACACTGTTTTCCCAAAGATATTCCCTCTTTGTGTTTTGATGTTCATTGTGGAGAGCATCGTCTAACAATTTGTCCAAAATCTACCACAGGTGTTCAGTTTGGTTGATGTCTGGTGACTGTGAGGGCCACAGTACATACATTTTATATAATAGGCCTTTTTTTCACAGAGGACGTTTTGACATGTCAGTGTAGGAAAAGCAGGTGTAAATGATGAGAGTAAGGATGGCTGAATTCCTTTTAGCTGCCTCAGTTTCAGGGTCCTGGTATTGTGCATGCTGGCTCACTGTCACACTGTCATGGCTTACTGGGACACTTGAATATAACGGAGTCACGATTAAGCCATCATCATAATTAAGGCTCTACAGAGGGTGGTGAAAACTGCTCAGCACATCATTAGGATGGTGCTGTCATCCGTGGAGGACCTCTACACCCGGCGGTGTAAGGCCAACAGGATCATTAAAGACCCCAACCACCCCAGCCATAACCTGTTCTGCCTGCTGCTGTCCAGCAGACGGTACCGCAGCATCCGGTCCCGCACCACCAGGCTCAGGGACAGCTTCATCCCTCAGGTCTTGAGCTCACGAGTCCATTACTGTCGCTTCACTTCACTTGCACCTTATTAATACTGTTGTCACTTTACCCCACTGCTATTACTTACTGGTTACTACCTGCTTACCGGTTTACATCTCCATTTATATATTTATTTTTATATATTTATAGTACTGTTTATACCTGCATTTTATCACTTTTATCACTTCTGCACACCTGCCTCAACAGTATTATATTTCTATTTGTATATATTTCTGTTTATATTCTATGTTATATTTTGATATTTTATTTTTGTGTGTTATATTTCATTTTATACACTATATTCTGTCCTCATATTTTGAACTTTTATATCTTGTCTTAACTTGTCCTTTTAACTGAGCCTGAGATCTAAGAATTTCATTGCCAAGGACTGCTTCCATGTAATTGTTGTGTACATGACAATAAAGATCTTGAATCTAGAATCCTAATGTTATTAGTAACATCTGTGCTTTTCCTACGATGACAATTCAAAATGTCTGCTGTGAAAAAAAGCCTGTTCAGTCATCAGTCATCACAATATGCAGCTTCCATCGTGAGTAGGGTTCTAACATACTTTGTATAAATTGCTTCGTGTTAAATTTTTATTATGTTTAATCGGCAGTATCTCTCTAAAAGTCACAGTTTAATTGACGTCCAACAGTGCACAAACTGGATCATTTCCTGTTGGTATAAAATGGTAAAGTATATTGATTTCTTGTATACTTACTGCAAAAAAAGCAGTATACTGTAATGGATAGTATATAGTACATACTGTACGTATGAAGTATGAAGCGTGTATGAAGCATCTAATTGGGACACAGCAACAGATTAGTTCAAAATGACACATTCTGTTTTTTACACTAACACACTCGTTATATAATTCAGAGCTACTCCAGAATAAATTAAACCAACATTGTACTGCACACTTCATTTCAAACCACCGACAAAAATGTTGCACTTTAAACCACTGTCAAAACTATCATCAAAGGTAGAACAAACAGCAGAAGTTAGTCCTACATCTGTACAGTTTATGTGACTACATCCTACTACAGCAGTATCCTTTAGGTTGTGACATCAAAGTCAAACAGAGTTGCTCCGGCAGGTGAGAGGCACAGAGGTGCGGGACACTTCCATGTGCACAGTGGACATGGGGAAACGCTCACACTCTTCTTCTAGCGGGCTGCAGCGGCAGTGCAGGAGCACCTCTCTCACCTCCTGCCGAAAGTTGGAGTTGAGGAAGCCGTAGATGATGGGGTTGATGCAGGTGGAGGACATGGCCAGCAGGTGGCAGAGGGAAAACAGCAGGTTGTGGTGGCAGATGGGCAGAGCCTCCTGGTTCCAGTCCGACACCACGTTGAAGATGGTGAGCGGCAGCCAGCAAAGAGCAAAGGCCGTTATGAGGGCGACCAGCATGATGTTGATCCGCCGGCTGTGGGTCATGCGCTGGCTCTCCGGGGTCCTGGCGCGGTCCAGCATGTCTTTGCGGTGGCGAAGGCGCACAAACACTCTAACATAACAGAGCAGGACCAACAATAGTGGACCACAGTACTGGAACAGCAGGAGCCATGTGGTGTAAGCGAGCCTGTGTTGCTGGGATGGCCAGTGCTCCAGACAGGCCTCCATACGTGGAGGGGTGGCGACATAAGAAAACATGGTGCGGTAGGAATTTGGAAGCCCAGATGAGTTTTTGTACGTGTAGGAGACAGGTTGAGGTGGAGACGTATTGAGATAAGCCTGAGGAGAGGCTTGTTGATGGAGTGGAGCCTGGGGTGGGATCACATTGGTGTAGGGCTCATTTGTGAGGAGCTGAAAGGCCAAGAAAGGCGAGGAGGTGAAGCAGGCCAGAATCCAAATGAGAACAAGCGCGATGTAGGCCTGAGGGATGCTTGGTTTCCACCCAGAGGGGTTAATGATGAGCTGATGTCTTTCTAGAGCGATGAACACCAGAGACAGCACGGACACAGTCACGGACACACACTGGATGAACGGCACCAACCGGCATAACAGCGACCCAAACACCCAATGGTCCATTAGCGTGTATATGACAGTGAAGGGGAGGCAGAAGACACACACCAGAATGTCAGAGAATGACAAGTTGCAGATGAAAATGCTGGTGACGTTGACTTTTTCTCTGCGACGGGCGATGATGCAGATGAGGCCAATGTTCCCCACCAGCCCCAGCACCATTGTTATGCTGTACCACACTACCAGGCACGCCGTGAGGACAGGAGACATGGGGCACTGCTCATCATGCCCGAGAACAGCAAGGTCTGAGAGGAGCTGGGTCTTGTTCCCCGACCACTCCTGCACAGACTCACGACCGGCTCTTCCCTCCTCCCACAGTAGGGAATGTGGGGACGTGGAGCTGTTGAAGGGCAGAGGCAGAATTGTCGTTGGTGGAGAAGACTGGCTCGTGTTGCCACTCAAGGACATCTCACCAGGACTTCAGTGTCACCAGCCCCCAGGATCAAACTGTCCATCCCAGCCCTCTGAAAACACACATCTGAGACAGAGAGAGAGAGAGAGAGAAAGCACAGACAGAGACAGAAAAAAAAATTATTCATTTGCAAAGCAATCGCTCTTATAGGTCAAAGGATCTGTTCATGTAGAAGTGATACTGTTGTTCGGAGTGAAAAAGTAGATCCTGTGGCTGTAGGGGAATGAAGCCTAGGAGACGTGTGAGGACTTTTCTATTTAAGTCACTGTGAGATTAAGTTCAAGAAAGCATTGTCATTAAAACATGCCCTTATGATCTATTTTTAGCCATGCTAGTGGCGTGGCTCTATGGATGACAATGTCAGTTTGCCTGTTGATTGGTCGGTCGGTCCACCACTTTAGTTCAGATCTCAACAACTGTTTAATGGATTGTCATGAAATTTTGCAAAGACATTCATGGTTCCCAGAGGATGAATCCTACAGACTTTGGGGGTCCCCTGACTTTTCCTCTAGCGCCACCACGAGGTTGACATTTGTGTTTTTTAGTGAAATATCTCAGCAATTGTTGGACTGATTGCCATGAAATTTGGTTTGGACATTCATGTTCCCCTCAGGATGAAATTTTAAATTAAATTTCAATTTTACCAATACTTTAGTTTATGACTAAATACCTACAAAACTAATGACATTCCCATCAGCCTCAGCTGCTCTTTGTGTTTTGCGCTAAATAGCAAATGTTAAACTAAACACGCTAAACTAAGATGGTGAACATGATAAACATTGTACCTGCTAAACGTCAGCGTGTTAGCATTGTCATTGTGACCATGTTAGCATGCTGATGCTAGCTGGCCTACGCACAGCCTCACAGACCCACTAACAAAGCTGTAAAGTCTTATTTATTTTCCAGCTGGTCTAATTTTGTGTGTTGATTGTCCACAAACATCACTGTTACACACAATAATGAGGTAGATTATGAGAAACTTTAAACTCTTTACACAGTATACTGATTGAGGGAATGAAAATAAGGTACCAAAGGAGATTATAATGTCCACAAGGTAATTTCTTTTTTGCTTCAGTTTCAGTGTTTTGTACTAAACAATAGCACAGTTGCACAGAGTAGTTTTAGTTCTTGTTCTCTTCTTAAGATCTCAGACTTGTCAGGTCTCCTCCCACAAATGAATCCTCCAGTCAGGTTTCAAGACTGAACATAAAAGCTTAATGACAATAAAATTGCTATGCATACATTTGAGCAAAGACTTCTGTTTCTCAAGTGCACAATAAAGGATGTAGTATGTCGAAGTGAAAGGGCATGACATTGTCAGAATCCTAAAAATGGATTCTCGCTCTCTCCCCTGAAACCTCTGCCATGTGCTGTGAAAACCAGCATCGCGAAGAAAATGAGCCTGTCATTTTCCATTAACGGCACACACACTTAGCTATCAGTCACTTCACACTGCATCATTTCTAACCTACTCTGTCAGTGTGTTGAGTGAGCTGCAGGCAGGGTGGCACAGCATTGATCATCCTTTGTTCAGGGAGGACAGGCAACTGTAATGTCACCAGTAACCAGATGTAACAAACAGCTGTAACACAGCAGAGGAACCATAAACACCGGCAGGGGAAAAAAAGGGAAAAATGTCCCATTAATAGGCAAATTTGAAGCTGTCATGTTACAATGATGTGACACTATAGGATCCAGCAAGTAGGTGTCTCTGCCGGAGAAGGAACACTGTGACCAGGCACCGCTCTGTCCATCATACTCTTCTTTTCTGCCTCAGTGAAGTGTCCTCCATCTCTGTGAAAATAGTGTTTCCTGACAGGCCAGTGAGAGAATGGCTGAATGTCATTTTCAATGGAGTCACCTTGAATCTTTCTCCTGTATCTTTCTGAGAGCAGTTGTGCTGTGCAACAATTGGTTTTCATTTTTTCACCTTTTAGCCTACATTGTCATCAGTGTTTCTCTCAATCGTCTTCTGTAGTGGCTTTAAATAAAACATTTTGTCACACTGCACGGCATTTTCACATATTCTTTATCTGCCAAAGACTCTCTGAAGCATTATCATGCCATATTAAGGAGATGTTCTTTTTTTGACTGCACCATTGCATTTCGTACAAGTTCCTTGGAATTAATCATAAAATATTTATTTATATTTGGCAACTTCATGATTCATTTGACCAGAATTTAAAGGTCTGTAGGCATGATTTTAGGTGCAGTTTTAGATTGTGATGAATTAAACAATTATACTGTATATAAAGATGTGTGAAAATGGGGACATCCGTGTGCAACATGTGCTTGACAGATAAACAAAGAAAAGAAGAAAGAAGCCCAACCTCTAGATTCCCCGCTGTGCAGTCACTGATTCATTAAGTGTGCATCTTAAAAGAGTCTTACTGCATTAATAGTGTTGATTTTTTCTCTTATTACGTTTTTTAAAATGAAATCCCCCCTTTTTTATTACAGCTACAAACCAGACCACCAGTGAATACAACCACTTACTGGAATCCGTTGTTGTGAATTCAAATAGCACACACCACAACACTCCAAAACACCAAGGCAGTATTTCCACATACATCCTCAGTCAGTGGGTTTATCAAGAAGCAATTTTTTCCCCTTCTGCTTCCTGGATGTGGAGGAGCAGGATAACAGGCAGCAGGCACTGTAGTGTGCTCAACCTGAGATGATGACCCAAGCCTCATTATTCTCTGCTGGGGGTGTCAGGGATTGTGGGTGATACCTCACAAGACATTAACACTACCAATCAATACTGTCAGTGAGATGGGTTTTATCCACATTTCCACACATGAAACATTAATGCAAATCAGGCACACATTTTTTTCCCCTGGTTTCTCATTTTTCTCCAATTTTCCCGCTGAAATTGGATGCATATTCTCAGAAATGCCCTCTATAGACTGCTATTGTTTGAATGCATCATTAAAAAACATTTGCAATGACAGAGACATACAGTTCACCTGCACGTCTGTGGACACGAAGCTACAAGCTGAAAGCAGAGAAACAACACAGCATGCATTTGAGAACTGATTAAGTAAAAAAGACAATGACTCCTTGACAAAGATCATTACTGTGCGTAATCGATCATTATTGGGTGTAAAAATAAAGCACTCACGTGGTGGGCTGGCTGAGTGGAGTGTCTCTGTGATGCCAAGATGAGAGAGAAATCGACGCTCTGAGCAGGTGTGAATCCACAGAGATGGGAGTTGGAGAAGGAGCTGAACATCACAACAACCAGAGCGTTTCTGTCAGCAGCGAGGGGAGCACCGCTATTACTGGGCTGTCAGAGCCCTTTGGGTGCCAGAGGCCCTCTGAGCACTGAGCTCTGCTGTCACACAGTGGTGGATTCATTCAATTACATCCTCAAAAATGACACCTGTAGTGAGTGCTGTTACACAGACGCAGAACAGGCAAGAAGAAACAGAGCTGGAACAGGTTTCAGGTTTTCATTTTTATTGTCAGTGAAAGAAGTAAGATAAAGAGAAAGGTTGATTGTTTATTGGTAATTGACTCTATGTGCACACCATAAACTAGTTGATAAAATATGAAACATAAAAAAGACCTATAGCCAGTTTGGACTTCAGTCGTCCCTGATGTGTAGAGGTCTCTTTGTAGTGCGTTCAGACAGGGTGACAGTCTTTAGTCTTGTCTGACTTCAGCACCACCTTGGCAGAGCAGGCCTTCCTATTTACAACCAGCTCACACTCCTCAGGAATGTCTACTGTGCTTGCATCAGGGATCCTGAGAGACAAAAAGAAAGAATATAATGCCCTCAGATGAAGAGAAAAATCAAATGGTCTTCTCAAAGTGGTTTTGCACAAATTAGGGACTGTACAAAAATTATTTGAGGGAAGGGAAAAGGGGGAGGGTGTTGGAATTTTTCTCTTTTTTATCTTGGCTAAAAGGAGGGTAGTCTTTCTGGTTTTATTTGTAGCAGGTTTTTGTTTTGTTTTGTTTGGGGTTTTTTTGCTCCTACAATGTGTATTTTATTTCAGACTTCCCTTGCAAGAGATGGGTATTAAAGGTGCACTATACCATATACAGAGCTTTTTCTCCCTCATCACAATCAACTAGTAGCTAACAGGACCAATATGTCAAACTCATTGAAACTCATTCTCATTCTTTTTAGTATGTCTCGTGTAAAATTAGAACCTAATATAATCCAAGTTCAGCATCACATGTTGCCAACAGGTTTTACTAACTGCTGACGTGTGTAACATTAGGTTTGGAGGTTACAATCATAGTCACTTTGTGCTTTAGAAACAAAAGTCAGCTGCGCATAAAAACCACAACGTACGTGGCATGAGAGAACACGCCGCACACAGCTGTCTCTCTCCATCATGCATGAGCGTTTAACTATTTTCCCACAGTAATAAACTTGTGTTTGGATATTTATTTGGACTGTATGATCTTTGGCTCAGCTGTCTGCAGGAAACCGTCCACTCAGAGTCTCTAGCTGCTGCTTCAAAACACACCTGCTCGTGTGCGTCAGGTGTTGGTTTAATTATGACAGACATATTTCTAGGTCAAGGGGAGGGTCCAAAGAAGACATTAGTAATGCTTTTTAAAGAAGTGAAACACAAGGTTTAGCCCCACTCCCTACCCCAATAATCTTCATACAGTCCCTTAGAGAAGATTTTTTGAAAATAAAAGGTGTAATAAATCAAAGCATGAAAATCTTACTTGCTACAGCAGCTCATGCCCTCCATCGTACAAGAGCACTCCTTGCAGTCGCTCACCCATTCAGAGCCAAAATCATGCAGCTTTCCATCCATATCCACACACCCTACATGTAAAGAAATAAAACCACAGTTCAGCTGTTGAGCCTCTTATCAATCTGATAAAATAGTGACAGAGACTGATGGTATGTGAGTGTGCATCAACGTGTGCATAGGTGTGGTTTTGAGTCAGCTGGCAGGTGTTAAGTAAACACACAACAACTGGATGATGCATTCGACTGAAACACTCAGACAAATGAAAAAGGACTACATGCTTTTTGTCCAACTTCTGTCAAACACAGCTGAGAAAATTTTCCACTTATGTTATATTGTACCTCTTCCAATTGCAATCATGTCGACTTACCTTTTGGAGGGTTTTTCAAATCTTTGATCACTAACTCCCTGAAGAAGCAGTCAGACTGACACAGGACAACCAGTCCCAGCAGACAAACAAACACATGGAGAGAAGCCTGAAAGAGTAAATAACAAACACCTGTAAACACGGTGCATGTTTTACAGTCTCTTCAGTGTATGTGTGCACTTCTCCTGAATTAACTTTATCCAAAACATCCTTTTAAGAGCTCCTAAACATAGAAAGGAAATGGGTAGATTAATGCCTTTTTTGTCTCATAGTGGTCACACAAACAACAGCCAATCATATTATGTGAAAGAGACTAAACACCCCGAAAGGAAGAAAAAAATGTTTTACTGTCAGTGTCAGTAGGTTTTAGCATTGAAGCTATTTGCATGTATGTTTAGGTGATTTGTCATCATTCCAGATGATCCAGTATTATACAAAAAGGCACTTTTATGTATAAATTTCAATGCAAAAGACATTTTATCTGCTACATACTGTATGTGAAAATAAGATTTATTTCATTTCGTCAGCAGAGGATAAATTTGTAAGGATTCACAGTTTATATTCAGCAAGACAAACTTAATCAGTCTTTTAGACCATTCAAAATTAATAGCATCTTATTGTGTAATAATCTTAATCACTATGTGACGGAATCACCATTTACATTATTTTCTAATGTACCACTTCTATGTTTTTGGTTTTACTTGCTGATTTATCGTTTACTACCACCACTACTACAAATACTTAATAATAAATACTAATATATATAGTACTGTATACTAATAAATATGTGTAATATTATTATAAAACTACTATAAATAATATCAATAATATAATAAATTAAATAAATGATGTAGTTGGTGTAAAATTGAATCTTGCAATTTGAGGGCAATTGTAAATATAAACCATGCATTCCAATTTTACTTAAATTTTGACAATAAAAATAAAACAAATTGTACCACATTTCAAGACCTGAGTCTACAAAAAGAAAGGCAGTTTCTTTATTCCTATAAGCTCTACATGTTCAAAGCTTCTCTAACTGTAAGGTGTAAAATACGTACCATCTTCAGATGTGATCCGGTCAACAGGACGCTGGTGTGTGTGAGAACTCTCTAGGGGACTTTATATTAAGGTGTGCATCCCTGCATATCTTTATTGTTAATATTTGAATAGTGACATGACTCTTATCAGATATTTGTTTTAAGGTGGGGAACAGCTTTGTAGGTTATGTTGCATATTAAAAGGCACACCTTGCTGAATTATGACATTTTCACTCACACAGACACTGTATGTTCTTTTTATTAACTGACAAGAAATCTGGATTAATAATAATTGTATTTATAATCCACTTTATTTAACAAATGCAAAATGAAACATATTAGTGAAAAAGCAGCCAGGGAAACAGTCAGTCTGAAATATAAAAACTGTTTTCCTTATCTGTAAACTTTTATTGCTGAGCCAAAAGGCAGAGATAGATTACTTGCATTGCAAATAAAGCAACAAATTGTAAACAATTATTTAAAAGATATAGTTTGGATCAACCATGACATAGTAAACAATATACTTTTGTTAAACTTTGTTATCCAGCTGCTTATCAACAGCTATAATAACAAAAAGTCATTCTTTGTATTGTGCATCAGAGGAAAACTCCGGACAATAAAGAAAACAAAATCCAGCTCCATACATTATTATATTCATTACATAATTAACGGTAAAAAATAGAAAACCATAACACAGTATCAAATTAGGATAAAGAAATAATCATACTCAGGGCTGATTGGCAAAACTGAACATTACAATAAATGTTCAGATATTTGGTTGAGTTTAACTGTGAAGGTAGGAAGCTGTACTATCCCAATAGTGACAATACCAAATACAACAAAGCTGTAGAGTTCACTTTATAAAGTGTAAATGAAAAAGAAACAAACAAAAGTGACCAAAACAGAGCTCTTTCAGTACAGAACAGGATGTGTTTTTCCTGTTGCACATCAAAAGAAACGATTGCTCCTTTGGTAGAAGTTACCAAACAGGTGTCAAATCTCTTGGCAGCAAAGCAACATGTGAACTGTCACCACGACGACTCCCAAAAAGTGACAACTACAGTATCAACCTGCAAATTCTGAGTGAGACTAACAAGCCAAACCATTAGTGAAACTTAAACATCCCCAAAGTGGAACATGGATAAAGAAAGTGATTATTCAAAGGCAAATAAATCTCCAAGAAAATTATCCATACATTACCTGCAGCTTTCAGGCCCCATAATAAACCACATTTCTGTGTTTTACTTGGTAGTGTGCAAATAAATTAAAGGAATTGTTCAACATTTTTTGGAAATAACACTTATTCGCTTTCTTGCTAAGAGAAGATTGACACCACTCTCTCTGTTTGTACACTAAATATGAACCTAGCAGTTGGTTAGCTTAGCTTAGCATAAAGACTGGAAACAGAGGGAAACAGCTAGCTTGGCTCGGTCCAAAGGTAAAATAAATCTGTGTACCAGCACCTCTAAACCTCGCTAATTTGTATGTCTTGGCCGGGAGCAGACTTCCTGCAGTCTTCTTGTCACCATCACAAATTGTCGTTTTTACACTTCAGTTTTTGTACAGATGAAACAAATTTTAATCTAGCTAGCTGTTTCCCCCTGTTTCCAGTCTTTATGCTAAGCTAAGCTAACCAGCTGCTGGCTTTAGCTTCGAATTTAACAGACAAAGATGAGAGCGATATCAATATTATATTTTCCCAAAATGTCAAACTATTCCTTCAAACATGAGAATATTCGACAAAATAAAAATCATCCATTTATACAAATGAGGGGAAAAAATCCCACACAATAAACTTATAACAATCCAAAGATAAGAAGCAGCATCTCAAGTAAAAAAATCCTCATTCAGGCTTTAATAGTACAGGCCATGCATATTGCAGCCACTCTCTGAAAGTATACTCTATCCAATCAGGGTTTTCATGAAGGCAGGTTTGTTGAAGGGCCAGTGATACTGGTTGGGGACAGGTCCGTTCACATTGCACTCAAAGAAGGAGAACATGGGGAACCAAATGCGCGCCCTCCGGCTGTGCTGGTAGGCACGGGTGTTGGCTAATGTGTGGTAGTAGAGGAAGAGACGGGTGGTGATGTAGAAGGCGATGAACACGTCGATGGAGTAGTGCTCGTGAGCCGCCAGGATGAAGAAAATCCCAAACAGGTTTAAGACCCAGGAGATGGTGTGAATCAGATTCCAGGTTCGTGGAGTGTCTGCGATTGAAAGGAATCATTAAATGATAAATCTAGTGATGTTCTATATTTTTCATATTGTCAACAAATCCCATGAAAAGACCAAAACCAACAGTGAATTGATCCTTCTAACAAGCATTACTTGTGTAGCCAAAGCCTGATATAATATAATATAAACATGGACGCTGAACAACAGCACTGTAATTTTTTTTATTTTTTAAGATGATTTTTTTTGCCATTTTGCCTTTATTTGATAGTAAAAGCCGAAGACAGACAGGAAAGGCGGGGGAGAGAGAGACAGGGGATGATATGCAGAATAGGGCGCAGGTTGGAATCTGACCCGGGCCACTGCGATAAGGACTCAGCCTTAATGGTACGCACTCTACCAGCTGAGCTACCGGGGCGCCCCACCAGCACTGTAATTCATGTTTAATCAATCCCATCTACAGCGTCCTGCTGCTGTAAATATTGACTTGCACAGAAAATGTGTAATAATCTGCAGCTGAAAGTAGTCCCCATCAAAATCACTATTTATTCCTGTTTAATTACAGTGTCTCCAAAGTCTGATACAGCTTATTCCTCTGTGCCATAGAGCTCCAGAAACACATCAGTGAGCCACACTGTTGCACTGGCTGACATATTCCTTCATTATGATGAACATGAGCACTATTTTTTTGACTCGATCCTACAAACACCGTCCTGCTGCTGTAAATACTCCTTAATACACCAAATGTGTATTAATGCGCGGCTGAAAATAGTCCCCAACAAATGCATTATTTACTCCTATTTGAGTAACGTTTGCTAAAAACTACAGTGCCCAGCTGTTTTAGAAAATTACTATGCATCTTTAAAAAATGAAACTATACATTTGTGACCAATTCTTAAAGATTTCTTCAATAGGAACCAATGGGCTTGGGACTGAGAGCCACAGACAGGGTAGGGAAGTCAGACAGTATTGAGAGATGCACTAGCACATTATTGGTTAAAGCTTTATCCTTTAACAAAGGTCACACATATACAGTCATACACTCTGTAGTTGAAAGAGTACAAAAGCATTAACACTCACATTCAGTCACAAAGAAGTTGAGCATTGTGATGACAACAGTGTGTCCGCTGAACATGTAGTCTCCGCACGTTTGGACGCCTGTCAGAGTCATCCCAAATCCACTCCAGATCGCTAGCGCCCTCTGTATCTTCCCCAAGGTATCACCGTACGTCTGGGGAACAAAAGGCACCAGTTGTCAGTCATGCTGTGAATCACAAGTGTGGCAGCTGCTCATCAGTTATCACAGTGGGAATGCTGCTGAGTCAAGAATAAACTGTAACACTGCCAATAGCAATAGGAACTACTGGCCACTCCAGACCTGAGAATGGCAAACCATATCTAATCTGCACACAATCTCATGTGTGCTTCCCACCTTGCTGGCGCACTTCAGGTGCTGCCCTGGCACAGAGAGCGAGGTGACGAACATGGTGCAACAACGAAGTAAAAACACAGTTCCCATCAACGAACACAACCGTCTGAAGAGAATGGATCTGAAATAGAGACGTTCACATTTCATTACTTGCCCAGCACTTCATAACTCACATGCATTTAAAATCAATATATCTGCATTACAAATACCATGTATCTTAGCAGTGATGTGGTGTTTTTGCACATATTATTATAACACAGTGATGGGAGTAGCTGGAACTGTGTACCTGTGTTTGTGAAGGAGCAGGATCAACAGAAACATGTAACACAAGATGAGGCCACAGGCTTCAGCCATTGCAAAAGCCCAAGGGATTCTGGGAACACTGTCAGAGTACAAAAACATGTGTATCAGCGTGCAGATTAGATATGAGTGCAGGAGAACGTGCACATGAACTATGGAGTCTGGGCTCCACATGCGCTGTATGCATGCACTTATACCTGTCCAGGAATATGTCAGGCAGCGGTGGGTATGTCCTCGTGTCCGGGACACGCTCATGTACGATGACCATGATAAAAGATGTGAATCCAAACACAAAAAAGACATATATGGAACTGATGACCGTCTTCCACACCTCTGGGTCCAGTCTACCAGCCAGGTGCTGCCGACACCTCCCGTTGGTGTGTGTGTGACACAGCGCCGCTCCTGAACCGTATCCAGATCTGTCACCGTTCCTCAGCCGCAGCTCAGTCCCGTTACACGAGCGATCACCTCCGTTATACCTCCTGTCGGCTCCGTCGCAGCTCCACTCCACCCCTGCAGTGCCCAGCGAGAGCCCAGCAGGGAGACTGTCCGTGGGCCGGAGACCCAGCTCCTCCAGCTGGGCCTGGTTCTGTCTCTGGAGCCGGCGGAGAGCTATGATCAGCCTCTTGATGTCTCCCAGCACAGTGAGGCCCAGCGGAGGCCCGCGCAGGTCGGCCTCAGTCAGGGCCAGCAGGCTGGGGCCGTCCAGGCGGTGCTGGGTGCACAATAACTCCACATACTCCCCAAAACCTTCTTCCTGCAGCCACTGGGCCACCTGCTTACAGCTCCAGGCACTCACACTGTCCTCTGACGGTGCCATGCCCCTGCAGACAGACATATACAGCGTTAAGTCATGTAACTTTTAATGAACTTTCTCTCCACTGTGTTTTCACCTCTTGATTTCATCACTATCTTTGTCACTCTCCTATTGTTTGAATGCGAAACTGCCTGAGACTCACCCATTGACATTACTTATCCATTTGCATGATATTGATCACAACCACTTGCCCTAAATGAGCTAGGGCTGCGACTAATTTAACAACTAATTTAAATTACTGATTAATTTGCCAAGTATTCTCCCAATTAATCAGTTTAGTTTAGTCTATAAAATATCAGAAAATAACATAAAAGGTTTTAAAACAAACAAACAAAATAAAACATTTTTTCCAAAGTCCAAGGTGACATCTTCAAATGTTTTGTTTTATTTGATCAACAGTCTAAAACCCAAAGATTCAGTTTACAGTGATATAAAACAGAGAAAAACAGAAAATCCTCACACTGAAGGAGCAGGAACAACCACATTTCTTGCTTGAAAGAGACTCAAACGATCAATCCGTTATCAAGATAGTTGCTGATTAATTTTCTGCCAATAAACTAATCGATTAATTGTATATTGACTTATTGTTCCAGCTCAACTCTTTCAGTTTTTTTCATTTTTCAAGCAAAAACTCCAAACAGTCTCTTGTTTCAGCTCCTCAAATGTGAGAATCTTCTGCTTTTGGCTCATGGTAAACTGAATATTTTGGGGTTTTGGACTGTTGATCGGACAAAATATATAATTTGAAGACATCATCTAAGAATCTGGGAAATTGTGACTGACAAATTTCACAATTTATCTGACATTTCATGGACTAAATGACTGATCAATAATGAAAATAATCATAGTTGCAGTCCAAAATGATATAAAACAGAAAAAAAGCAGCAAATCCTCACATTTTAGGAACTTAAACCACAAAAAAAATGCACTTTTGCTTCATAAATGATTCATAAATTCTCAAAATTGCCTGACTCATTATTTCAGCACTAAAATACAGTCACTGATACGTACAGTGAAGGCATGCATGTGGCAGAAATGTTACACTACGACTAATCAGGACGCCGGTCAGTGTGGAGGTAATCTGCTGTGGTGCAGCTTGTTTGAGCTCTTATTCGACGTGACCCAGCGCCACACGCTGCAGGCTACTTAGGGCCATTACATCATCTGTGTTCAGGTCTGTGACTGTAAAGTAGAGCAGTGGCTTACGGTATAAGTATGCACTGACACCATGCACTGATCCACATAAAGCAAGCTTATGTTTTATGTGACAAATCAAGACAAACAAACAGGAATTCAACCTAACTGAGTGTGACCACCCTCTCTGTTCCAAAGTTGTCATTTCATAATAAAAAAAAGTCACAAACCATCCAGGGTTTACGCAAAGCAAGTTCCTCTCCCACAGACAGACTCGGGTACTGATGCAACACTCTTCTTTGCTCTGTCCTTTTCTAGTTTTTGCCCTTTGACCCTCTGATAAGCTCACCACAGCGCTGCTCGCCCTGTCCTCCTCACTGCTCCAAAGGTCTGCGAGGCTCAAACAACATGACTGTACTTCTGTTAACTGCTGAATGTGAACGATATGTGCTGATTGGACAGCAGATACAGACCTAAAATTACCCAAGTAAGCAGCTTTCAGTTATCAGTAATGCCTGAGACAGCACTAAGGTTTTAGAGAGGAATTAGACTTATTAAAAAAATACTACTATGCTGAGATATCAATGAATGCTGGCACATAAAGGAGTCAGTGTCTTCATAGGTGGTTAGTATTTAAACAGGTATTGTGTGAGCAGAATTACAGACTTAGTCTCTCTGTGATTATTTACTGGATCTGGGAACTACTTCAATTTTATTATCAACTAATCTGCTGATTTAGATTATTTGTTTAGTCTGTAATACATCAGAAAATTCCGAGAGCCCAAGGTGACATCTCTAAATTGAATTTTAAATAAATGTCAAATATTTGAGGGTTTTGCTGCTTTTTGTTGTCTTACATTATAGTAAAATGAACATCTTTCCATTTTGGACTGTTGGTCAGACAAAAAAAAAAAAGACATTTAAAGACGTCACCTTGAACCAGAAAATTATGACATTTTTCATTTATTTTCTGACGTTTCTGACATAGAACAAACAATTCATTGATTACTAAAAAAAAACAAATCAGCAGATTAATTGACAACGAAAATAATTATTAGTTGCAGCCTTAATCCACACATTTGAAGAGCTGGGACCATCACATGAAAACGACTTCAACAATTTTCACTTAATCTACTTATCAATTAACTGTTTCAGCTTTATTCAAAACATTGTCAATATTGTGATAAAAGACCAAAACAATCAGCTGAAATTATAATTAATTATAACATCATCATGTTTAGTCTTAAAGGCTGAATTACAGTTTAGTGAAACACTTTCGTAACTTGAAATGATCAATGAAAGCTTCTCTTGTCATTCCCACATTACAACACAGTTTTTCTAAAGGAGTATGACCCTTATATTACCAGTCACACCTAATATGACATCACATTACTGATATTAGTATTACATTTACCATCAATAATGCAGATCATATGGTGGCTGTCTGCCAGTGAAGGACCCATACAGAACAGTAACAGACTCAGCTAGTCAGCTGATCAATATCAAATATTTACATGTCCGAAACCTGAAGTATACTCACCTGCTGCCTCGCGCCCTCAGAGAGAAATAAGTTATTTTTAACTAGCCTCTAGATTTTACTGGCAACATCCTGCAGCCTCTCTGCATGAGGCTTTACTTGGGGATTCATAAGTGCCATGTCAGCTTGTTTGGCTGGCTTACAGTGAGTCACAGAGAGCAGTGACACACAGCTGTGAGAGAGAAAGCCCTTCAGTGTGTGTGTGACAGACAGTTTGACAAAGGGCTCCATAGTCTGTCCACCACAGAAGCCACAATGCAACGGCAGACTTGCTGCATTTCAGCCATTTCAACATGAAACAAACTCTGACAGGTGAAATCATATTTTCATGGTGGTGTGGAGAAGCTGAAACATTATTTTCTTGACATGAACAAAAAGTAGAAGTGTTCAAAGGAGAAAAACAAGTCACAGAAAGTTCATTTAGTCCTTTCAAACTCACTTTTCATAAATTAAACAGAAGCTGCCTCTCTTACCAGAAATCCACTGTCACTGTGCTGTCAGAGGGTGTGGATGAGCTGTCTGTTGGCGTCTCCACTCGCAAGACTTCTTCATGGCCAACATGCTTCTGACAACTAGGCAACACCAAACAGGAAGAGACAATAATAAACAACACCAGTAAAGAAGAGCTGCTGGCCTCGTAGAAGGCTGCTGCTTTAAACACACTGACATCTGCTGGACAGATTTAGGAAAAACTCTGTTTACAGGTTATGTTTCTCTAGATTTAATTTAAAAAAAAGTGGATTTCATTAATTATTTGGTTTGAATTTGCCTAAACGAGCACCAGCAGTGGTTTTGAAACTTGTAATGTAATTGTAAACTCATTTCTAAGAGTGGGAGTTTCTCTGAGGGTCTGTGCCAAACTGCACCACCTGTTTTTGACAGTCACAGGCTGAGCGATGCAGCAACTGAAGCAAAGGAAACAGACAGCAGTTTAGTTTTAGGGAAGTAACAGAATAGTTTAAAACCCTCTGAACTTACAAAATGACTGACAGAAAACCAATCCCAGGTGCTGCCTCTGAGGTGAGACGCGACGCACAACAGTCTGAGCAGAGAAATGTCAGCAACACAGACCCCGAGGCGGAGGGAAAGTGCACATGTGCGACAGAGGATTCAAAGAGGACGTGGGAGATCCCGTCTCTGCGGGAGCTGGAGGAGGTTTTACATTCAGCTCCACGCTCCTGTCGCCATGGAGATGAGGTGTGGCTGAACCTGTATCTGGGAGACATGTGAGTCACACATACACTCCCCTCCAAAAGTATTGGAACAGTGAGGCCAATTCCTGTATTTTTGCTGTAGACTGAAAACATTTGGGTTNGGAATTGGCCTCACTGTTCCAATACTTTTGGAGGGGAGTGTATGTGTCCAAGGGCGTAGGACTGGGGGGGGGACAAAGGGTGCTAATTTACAGGGTCCAAAGGTGTGGAGGGACCCACAAAAATTGCTTGTTTTAATAATTTTAAAATCATGGGGGGCCTCAGAGACTGCCTACAGGGCCCAGAATTCTGTGCTACACCCCTGTATGTGTCTGAATTGGTATCTATGTATAAATAATATTTGGTATGTGTGTCAGGTTTATGTCTCACGACAAGCTCGGGCTCTGGCAGCTGGGCATCACTCATGTGCTGAACGCAGCGCATGGAAAACTGTGCTGTAAGGGCAGTGATGATTTTTATGGAACCACGGTGAAATACTATGGAGTCCCAGCCAACGACCTGCCGACGTTTGACCTTTCACCTTTTTTCTACCCTGCTGCTGAGTTCATTCACCAGGCTTTGACATCAGGAGGTACTGTAACCTGCCAAACATGTTTTCAGAGGTGAGCCTGCTGTGTCGTCAGTGTCTTTGTTTGTGTCTTCTGTGATTTCCAGGAAAGGTGTTTGTGCACTGTGCTGTGGGTGTGAGTCGCTCAGCTGCCTTGGTCCTAGCCTACCTGATGATTCACCACCACCTCAGTCTTCTGTCCTCTGCACGCTGTGTGCAACAGAAACGCTGGATTTTCCCAAACAGGGGCTTCCTGCGACAGCTTATAGCCCTGGACCGAAAACTGCAGGACGAAGGGTTGAATGAGGCAAAATGAAACAAAGCGAGGAACAGTACACTCATCCTCCCTTAGTCGAGGAGAAGTCAGTGTCCTCATTTACACCAAGCAAGACTGTCTCCATTTGTACCATATACTGTATGTATACAGTTCAGCTGTGTTCACCCCTCCCCTTGTCCTCTCCCGATGTGACCTCAGTGGTGACAGAGAGAGTCCCTGTCTTTTCCCCCCCGGGAACCTTTGGCATCAGTGAACAGACCAATCAATGTAACAGCAACATTAAATAACTCTACATCCAGTCAGGGGCAACTCACTGAACACAGAGAGCTAATTTTGGAGCCAAGCGGCATTCAAACAGCCACCTGCTCGCGTCTCTCACTGAGCTGCAGACTCTGAGGGTGGAGGGACGGTGGGCACAGACAGCCGGAGCAGTGTTGGGGTCTGTTGGAGGAGCACACTGTGTCCGGGGAGAATGTCAGGGAGCAACCAGCTACAGGACCTGGCGCTCATTAAAGAGCTAGAGCTCATCTTGGATTCCTGCACGCTGGAGCTCACGCCAGTGGATGAAGTCTGGCCCAACCTGTACATAGGAAATGTGTGAGTGTCTCCTGATTGTAGAGTCTGATGCAGGGAAACCTTCATGAGCTTTGCAAGAGAGAAACTGATCAGTTTTATTAGCCTGTTAAAGAGCAGTCCTTGTCCAAGTGCATTTTAATATCAATCCCTGATACTGTTTCACATGTTTCCTCTTTATTCCCTGTGTTGGTCTCTTTTTTGTGTGTTTTCCAGGGCTGTAGCACAGAATAGAAAGACCTTACATAAGCTTGGCATCACTCATGTCCTGAACGCAGCGCACTCCAAGCAGGGCAGCATCGGTGACCAGAGTTTTTATGGGAACACCTGCGTTTACTTTGGCATCCCAGCAGAGGATTCAGAGCGCTTTGACCTCAGTCAGTACTTCAAACCTGCAGCTGACTTCATACACAAAGCCCTGAAGAGCAAAGACGGTACAGTATATGAATGTGACACCCACTGTCCCGTCAAACGTTTATAGTTTTGTGCATTTTCTCTATTTTCTTTCACATTCTCCATCCTGCTCTACAGAAAAGGTGCTGGTGCATTGCATCATGGGCGTGAGTCGATCGGCCACTCTGGTCCTGGCTTACTTGATGTTGCGGCAGCGTCTCTCCCTGAGAGAAGCTCTGAGGCATGTCATCCAGAAACGAGCCGTTTACCCAAACCAGAATTTCCTGTCTCTCCTCCTCAAGCTGGATGAACGGCTGACACTCAAGCGGAGGTTGTGTCCTCTCCTTTGACATCCCTCTGTCTCTCTTTTCACCTCCTCTACACTCCTTCATTACATTAGACCTCTCTCTCTTTCCACGTGTTACACTCCACCCTGGACAATATCTGTAAATAATGATTTGATATCAGAATGTGTATGATGTAGTTAGAGGTGTGAGTTTGATGGTGGTTATTTCTAAGGTTGTCTACTTTTTAAACTTCCAGGCACAGCAGCAATGATCGTGTGTTGTGAAATATTGTAAATAATGAAGTATCTGAGGTTTGTTTTTCATATTCAAACTGTATTCAAATGTTATCTGTTAGTGTTGATGTACAGAAGCTTTGTAAATGCAGCATTATGACTGCCTTTAAAGACACTTTGATGGATATTAAACGAGTGGCACACTACAGTTTTAAATATGTTTGAAACTGTGCACATTACACTTTTTTAACAAGACATAACTTTGAACAGTTTGCTTAATAAGGTACCTTGTTATTCTTCTATAATCCCTTAAACCAGTTTGTTTTTTGCATCAAATCATTTTGCATTTAGAAAAACATGTCTTCTCTGATCGAAAACACTTAGATCTTATTAACTATTGCCCTATCATTCTGACAAAAACAAGCAATAGACTGATACAGTTATATATTTTCAGAAATGACATAATAATCTCAGTTTTCTAAATGGATTTCAACATGGACTCATTACAACCGACGGGCACACAAATACAGTAACTAAAAATTAGACATAATTTTAAACTGATGATAAAACAAAGTGAGACAATATATTATGGCTGAGCAAGAAAAGATGATAATGACAACATAATGACATTGAGTTTTAGATGAATTCAAACTCATAACAAAAGAAATGTGACTTGATTTATCTCAGCCTGCAGTTGATGTCACTGTTGTACTTCACAGTCATCTAAAGCAGTATAGACAGCGCTGTACCTGCCCTCACTTATCCTTAAGTACTGTATCCGCAAGGCCACATGTGCCTTTTGTTACAAAATGCAATGAGCATAAACTACATTTTTGATTTATGCTAAATAATTCTGTATGATGTAATCAACACAACAAATGCAGCTGAAGTTAACACGTCACTGGTGAATGTCATTCATAGCCTCGATCATATTTCTCAGCAGGGCAGCGTATCGGCTCCTGGGTGGCAGCATAGAGACACATACAGCACAGCGGTGTGTTACATAACAGTCTGCGGTCATGGAAACTAAGCAAGTGAGCTAATGTTAAAGTTCACAGGATAATGCCACATTGTTGTCCATAAGAATGAGACAGGCATGCAGTGAAAATGGATTAAATGTGTTTTTAAGTGACTCAAATGCAGATAAATACAGTCTGCAGGATGTTTTGTCACTAATGAGTGTATGATTACAGAGATATAAAAAGAAAGAGTCATATGTGGGTGTGAGTGTTTGTAGAGAAGTAAGAGCGTGCACGGTACGAGACGAGCTTGCCCTGCCTTGAAGTGAGATCACTGGAAACAGGTTAGTCTGGGGATCTTTGAGATTTGTTTGCTCAGTTTGTCATCGCTGGCTTCACCACTGAAGATGATTGTATGCATTAGGTTTCTATGAAAAGGTCATTGTGAGAGGTGTGTACTGTAAAGAAAAGCAGCAGTGTCTGGGGAACTATAATTTAACACCTACAGAACTATTTCATACAAAGTGAATGCCTAGTATGTGCTTTGTGTGTGTGTCTTTATGTGTCAGTATGTCTCTTAGGGATCCACCATATGAACCTCCGTCTGTGTCAGAGCTGCAGGAGTTCCTGCTGGCAGACAGACGACCCACTGGACATGTCAATCAAGTCTGGCCTAACCTTTACATAGGCAATGAGTAGGTTCACGCACTATAACATGCACACATGCATCTATGTAAACATCCTTCACTCACACAGATGTGAATCTGTGACTGCGTTTCAGGGTGGCGGCTCGTGACAAGGGCACTCTCCACAGTCTGGGCATAACTCACATCATAAATGCTGCTCATGGACCCCCCAAACCTGGCCCCGGACCATGTTTCTACGTCAACACAGGCCCACATTTCTACAGAGACATGACAGTGGATTATTATGGGGTGGAGGCTGATGATGCAATAGAGTTCATCCTCAGTCCTTTCTTTTACCCAACATCCCGATACATCAGAGCTGCACTGGCCATGGGAGGCAAGTCAGTCACACTTACACTTATTTTACATAGATGTTATGGCAGGGCTGTTATAGGTGTACCTAATAAAGTGGCCACTGAGTGTATATTTTGCTGCATATCTGGTGCTGGAGGTAACAGCAAATGTCCCTGTCCCAGGACGGGTGTTTGTCCACTGTCTGATGGGCGTGAGCCGCTCTGCTACATTGGTGCTGGCCTTCCTGATGATCGTCGAGGGCCTGAGGCTGCAGGAGGCGGTGGCCGGCGTCAGGCCGCACAGAGACATCTGTCCCAACCCAGGCTTCCTGCAGCAGCTCCGCAGCCTCGACAAGAGCCTGGAGAGGGAGAGGAGGAGGCGACGCCAGGCCCAAATGCTGTAAAGACACACACACAGACACACACAAAGCCATAAACATCAACATATGCACACGGACACACACATCTTTATTGCTACAGAGGTCACTCAGCCCAGGAGGAGGAAACACCATCTCTGACAGAGCTGAGGCAAATTCTCTGGACAAACAGGAAGCCAGTGGCACCTGTCAATCAAGTCTGGCCCAACCTGTACATCGGAGACGAGTGAGTAGAGAAATCAGAACCAGCAGCTTGAAATGTTATAAAAAGATATTACAATAAATCACTTTGTATGTGGTGTGTGTCTGCAGGTCTGTGGCGCGAGATAAAACCACACTCTCATCTCTGGGTGTAACTCACATACTGAATGCTGCAGCAGGCCGACACCGGATCAACACAGGCCAGCAGTTCTACAGAGACCTTGAGGTGGAATACCATGGTGTTGAAGCTGCAGACCATCCGGAGTTTAACCTCCAACCTTTCTTCAACCCTGCTGCAAAGTTCATAGACAGAGCTCTGAAACAAAACGGTCTGCAGCCAATCATAATGTAAAGAGCGACATAAATGCACTTACACTTAACAAACACATCTAAAATATAAACCAGAGAAATCAAAGAACTGCAATATTAACATAGATATTACAAGCTTAGTTTCTGCTTTATTTCTAAGTATATTAATTAAACATGTTAGGGAATTACAGAGAAGCTCATGTACAATTAATTTTGAATCGTTATTACTAAGCAATTAATTCTTGTTCTCTTTATGTGGAGTATTATCTATTTAGACCTTTCAGCTGCACGGATTAATGGTGATAAATAGAACAATCTCAACACCAACTCTTCCTCCTTTACTCATCCTTATTCTAAAGACAGTACATCTTCTTTTTTATCCTTTCTGCTCCCTCATGTTCTTTTTTCACCATTAATTTAACTTCAATCAAGTCATACTTTTGGTAAACAAAATAAAATATAAACAAATAAAGAAATCAAAACCAGCAAAAATACCAAGATTAACTCCATGTTAGAGAAATGTTGGCTATCAAACGATCAAATAAGGGAATGTATAGTTTGAATCAGGTTTTTGTACATTAGACATTTTGTCACAGCAGGAAAAGGACAGCCGTAAATAATAAAATGAATGATGTCAGAATCCCATTTTATAACATTTGAGAGGTCTACAGATATTTATTTACACTGTTACAGTCTTGAACATTTCAATTAATACATTATTTTATAAAAGTGTTATGTAAGTGTTATAAAAGTGTAACTATACTAATTAATGTATCTTCCAGGGAGGGTGTTTGTGCACTGTGCCATGGGTGTGAGTCGCTCTGGAGCGCTGGTTCTTGCGTATCTGATGATCTGCCAGGGCCTATTGTTAGTGGAGGCCATCATCGCCGTGCGTCTGAACCGAGATATTGGACCCAACTCAGGATTTCTGGAGCAGTTAAGGCAGCTGGAGCTGAGCCACAGTCCACAGAGGAGGACCTCAAAGACGCATCATGATGATGAACACACTATGGAGCATGCCCTTTCCCCCCTGTAGGCACCGGTTTTATTTGAATGTACATTTTCTGTGATAACAGTTAAATCTGACAAATAGAAATATCATCTGTTACAGGAAGAGCTCAAAGATTAGCTCTGCCCCAATTACTAACATATAAGAACTGAATGCTCTAAGTTTTATGTTTCCAGAAATAACTCTGCACTGACAAATGCTAACTGATCCCCACACCTGTCCACACATTGGTGACATTCTTTTCATGACAATAAAGCCACTCTTACTAAACTTCCTTTTGTTTTCTGGCATTTGCTCATTATTCAGTGTGTTTCTTTACTATACAGGCTAAAAGAAAGTAATCACTGTCATATTAGAGGACTCAGATCACATTAAGAGGGCTGTGAGAAAGCATCTGTGTGTGTGTGTGTGTGTGTGTGTGTGTGTGTGTGTGTGTGTGTGTGTGTGTCATGCTGTTGAGGTCAGGTGTTGTAGCCCAGCTGCCTAAAAATATCATCTTAAACACAGAGCCTGAGAGAGCAGTTACCATCCAGATCTGTCTTCAGCCTTCATGCTGACTGCGGAGGGAGGTCTCTGTTGATACACACACACACACACACACACACACACACACACACACACACAC
>NTHP01000177.1:818612-849632 GCA_003416845.1 Oplegnathus fasciatus | reverse complement strand
TTCATTTACATCTGATTTAGCAAGGCGGACGGTCCTGAAGTTACATATTCTATGATACTGCAAGAGATCAACACACCCAGAAAGAAGACAGGCCACTAATTCAGGTAAAGAATAAACAATAGAGGAAATGTCAGTTTTAATGCCTCCTGTATTCCTCTGACAGAGAACATTAAAAAATAATATCTTTCCAACAATACCAGCTACCTCACATGCATTTCCACCCCCACAAGCCACCGGTCTAGCTTGCAAGTTTCCCTGTACAGACAAAGACAGGTTCACATAATACCTGTAGGTCTCTGCAAACTAACATTTACAGAGAAAGAAAGGAAAAAAGGCACTCATTACTAAGCACCTGCCCCCCAAAAAACAGCACTCCACAATGGTGATGTTAAAGATAAGTTCTGAATATCGTTGACACGGAAAAGCTGACATCTAACAGTGATCACAGGACTTAGTGGGCAGGGACTTTGACACATTTAAAAAGTGTGAGCTTAAAAGAAACACATTTGGTTTCATAACTGGCCTGTTAAATTAAAAACAAGTCAAAACTCAATCAGAAATAATTAATCTAAAAAAAATAAAATAAAAATAAAGAGTCAAACAAACCACTACTGCACATTTCAATGCAGTATCCAAAATCTCCTTTGAAAGTGATGTTTTATTCTTCAGTCCTCTGTTTGTCCTCCCGATGTGGAATTAACCTCTTGTGCTTTGATTCTGTCTCCAAGGGGAAGAAACTCGTGAGATGTCAACACGAGTGCTCGCAGCAGAGTCTGATGGGCGTCAGTGCAGCCGGACGCTGGCAGTGTCGGAGCCAAAATACATTTAGAAACAATCCCAACACCACTGTCCCTGAAAACAAGATTCCCCATTTAGATGCTTTATGAAAAACAAAATCATCATGATTCCTTTGCGGTCATTTATATAGAAACAAATCTCCCTTGGCTCTTGGCTGCATGATCCTCTAGCGGTCCCAAGTGGAGATCACAGAGACAGGCACACATGTCGGGAGGCACCCAACTAAATATTGTTAAGAAATTAAGTTCGGATGAATTGAAAAATAATATGGACGGTTGGCTGATTGAAAAAAATGGGACTACAAGAATTGAAGGTAGTATTTGCAGAAAATAGTGGAAGTTATCGGTCACAGTTGTGTATGGCAGGGTGAGTATGAGGTTTCAGGCTGAAGGAAATGTCCGAGAATCCTCAGTTGAAGTCAGGTTTTTCTGGGAAGGTGCATCCTGCTCGTCTGATGATGACGTTGGCAGCGTAGTGTGCCGCCTTCACGCACTGATCCAGCGGTTTCTCCTGGACCAGCTCAGACAGGAAACCTGCACCGAAGAGGGAAAACTTGAACAGAAATCCACAGAAAACACAGGAAATAAGCAAAAAGCAACCCAGAAATGAACAAAGGAAGACACAGGAAAAATCGTACCTCCTACAAAGGCATCGCCTGCACCGTTTGTGTCAACAATGTCCTTGGGCTCAATCTTCAGTACAGGGAATGTCTCGACCTTGTCACCTGAACAGACACGTGAATTATATGTCTAAAGTACATACCTCTAACAGAGGACAAGAGACTCAGAGAATTAAGAGTAACAGAAGGAAAGAAAAAGACAGAAAAATCTTACTCAGGGCAATAGCCGTGTCATCCTTCCCCTGGGTCAACACTACAATCCTCTGTCTCTTTTTGTTGACTTTGGGCAAAGCCTGGGCTTTCTTGGCAATTTCCTTGATGTCCTTGGTCTACAGACAAAACACACATTAACACAACCAGTTGATAATGCACAAAATACACAAAACATACAGCACTAATCATGTGCAAATGCTAAATCAGACTGTCAGTCCCTTCACCTCAAAGTCTTGCTCTTTAGCGAATGCGGCTGCCTCCTAAGGAACAAAAAAAAAGAAGAAGATAGTTTTACACACAAAGATGTGCTAATCATCAAAATCTGGTGGACACAAAGCGCAGCACAAGCACGTGAGTATCTGAAGAATGTACTGTGAAGGTCTGGCTTACCGTCTCATTGCCGAACAGCACATCAACGTAGGGCATAACCTGCATGAGGTTGTCCTTGAAGAACTGGCAGATGAAGGGCGCGGAGAGGTTCAGGCAAAACAGCTTGTTATTTTCAGACGCATGCTTGGCCACTTTCAGCATGGACTCCAAAGAGACGGTCAGGAAGAAACCCTGGAAGCAAACAGTGACATTGGGTCAAGACCGATCTGCTTTTTATATCTTGATGGGCTCTAATGAATCACAGGAAGTCAGGTCTTTTGAACAGAAGCTGCACCAGTATGTCCGGAAATTCCCCCTGTTGGTCCTCCAGTGGTTACCCATGGGTACAAAGGTGAAGTGACAGTACATGAGCTGACCTGAATATCAGAAGTAAATGGCACAACACACCACATAGTAGTTTGGTAACTACTACTTACAGCAATATAGTAGACTTTGGCTTTTTCCACCAGCTTCCAGTTTTCTTCCAGGTCTAGATGCTTATCCTTCTTATAACAGTTAGCAGCAGCTAGGTTAGCTACCAGAGACCTGAGAGGAGGAAGCAAAAAAGAGATGAAGAGTAACAGACAGATGAGATTATAATGACATGCGCTTATTATTATAATTCCCCACCTGTTATCTCCGGTGATGCAAGCAGCACATGACCCTGTGGGCTCTTCATCTTGCTCGTAGTAGTGGGCATCGACGTGGGCCTCCTCCGCCTTCTGCTTCAGGATCTCTCCAAACTTGTCTTTGCCAATGCAGCCAAAGAACGTGCCCACATTATGGGGTTCTTGGATCATCCACTACAGACAGTGACATCAGCTCTGATAAGTCGATTAACGCCAATGTTTACAGTAAAACTTCACAGGGAGGTTGATATGGTGACAGAACAGGAAGTTAATGAGTTTGTGTGAACATGGGCGAACCTGGGCGATCTTTATAGAGTTCTGTGTGGCTCCTCCAGCATGGTACTCAACTTTGAACTTCTTCACAAGCTCCTCAAATCTACACACAGAGACAAACAGATTCAGACACATAATTCATATTTCCAAAAAAAGATTCAATGTCATGCACTTCTGCAACATTGAGACCTACAATATCTTTCTTTGGGGGGCTGGATAAGTGCTAGACAACTGCAAAGCTTCAAACCTCACCACACACTAAGTATCAATTATGGCTGGGTACTGAACATAAAACATGTTTGAGTACTTACCAAACTGTGTCCGTTTGGCACTCAGCCCGATTATTAAAGGAATAGCTACAAAATTTTGGGAAATAAACTTATTTGTTTTCTTGCCAAGAAGTAGATAAGAGGAAAAGATGAAGGTACAGTCTTCCTCTGTCCAACTTTACAGGTGCTAGCTGGTGGATGTTTTTAAACTTTGGACAGAGCCAGGCCAGCTGATTTCCCACGGTTTCCAAACTTTATGCTAAGCTATGCTAAGCTAAGCGTCTCCTGGCTGTAGCTTCATATTTAACGGACAGACATGAAAGTGGTATCAATCTTCTCATCCAACTCTCATAAGAAAGAAAAGAAGCGTATTTCCCACAATGCAGAACTATTCCTTTAAGTCTTATTTACTTTTTCTTTGATCAGACATTATCACGTCACACATCATTAATCGCATACAAACAACTTAAACATAAATACAATGCATGGAAGTGGCTTGACAGCCAGTAACCTCATCTGGTATTCGACTGTTCTCTCTGCAGAAGCCATGTTCCTTCCAGGTAAAAGATGCAATACGTGCATGACTGACCATTTACGTCTGTTACGTAACACAATGACTGAAGCAGCGCTTTTTGATGCTCCGCTTAAGGCTAAAGCATCTCTAATTTGCCATGTTGTGCAGTCTAAATATAGCAGTCGTATCTGCCTACACACAGTTATGTGTTTGTGTGGTTTATGTGAGTGTTGGAGACAGCGTGTTCAAATATGTCATTGGAAAGTATAACAGGCCGACAGCTGTTAAAGGTCCTGAGACTGACCCAGAGGTTGCAGAGGGGGAGACATCTGGGACATGGAGAGAAAAATGAGGTGGGGGGTGACTCTCTGTCTATTGCAGAAATCTCACTTTATAGCTTACAGTCTGTTGTGTCCCTTCAAGTATTTTCTGAGGGGAAATCTCCAACATATTAGCACTCTACCCCTGGGCACTAAAACAGGAGAGGCGAGGAGAGGAGAGGAGTTGCTTAAGTACAAGCAGGAACAAGACAGGTTAAACGTGTGTGGACTTGCACCTTCATACATACCAAGTGACCAATGGCTTCACTATAAACCCACCCTCTACCCTCTCCCGACAACATTGCCGACTCTAAAGTTGGGAATCATGAGTACAAATCTTCCCTGATTGTATAAAAGTTGGCTCCATCTTTTAAATGTTTTTACATCTGGCTATATCAAACAGCATTCATCCTCAAAAACATACGTAGTGTAATATATGTGAATATCTTACATTATAACAAGCACTAGTGCTGAAGTAAAATAGATATTAGCGGACTATTGGCCATCATGAACATGTGGGGAGAACTGTGGAGAGTCACAATACATCTGTATAATCCTCTCACACACAGCCACACACGACTTTCTTATCTCCTGCTGTTAAATGTTTGCTTTCTGGTCTCAGAGGGACTGGGAGGTGAAGTGTCCTGGTTTGCTATTGGCTGAGAGTGGCTCTCTGTGCTGGATCTGCTGCACTGCCATTGGCCGTCTATAATGGAACGGAGGTCAATCGTGGTGATTTCTGGTGTGCGCCTGTTTTGACTGGCCCGCTCCAGAACAGAGAGGAGCAAACTGGGTATGAACTGAGACGTATTCATTTTCTCCCTGCACAGACTGTTTGTAGATGTGTAATGTGAAATGTTGCAATGTTGGAGATACGCACAGTGCTTTGTGTTTGTCCTCTGCCAGGATCTGGTCATTGGGTTTCAGAGCGTACCTGCAAATAATTAAAGGAGAAAAAGAGGCATTAGTTTCTCCAAGTCACCAGAAACACATGCTAAATCAAACCCAGCTGTTTTTACCCATTTAAAAAAAACCCCACTGATTTATTACTGATTTATTCCATGCACAAATTTCTGGAATTTGAAAAAACACACTAAGAATCTAGATTATGTTTATGTTGATAAGCACACCATGGTGGTGCTGCCACTCCTATGGAAAAAATGATTAATTAAATCATTCAGCCATTAAATCATATGCAGAGGCTTTGATAAAGTGTGAACACGCCTTTGTCTACCTACCACCACTCAGTCCGAATCAATATGTTGGTCAATAATGCCAAACAGAGTGTAGTTTCCTCGAAAGGCAAAGGTAGGTCGGGGATTAAGAGGCAGTTTCAGTCCTGCTTTATTCTATGTGAGACTGAATTAGAAGTGTGGCTGGTTGGTTTAGCTCTAATCCAGGAGTTTACGCAAGGGGTTTGAGAGTGGACTCTGAGCTGAACCCTTTGCCCGGGTCAACTCAGTGTGATGGAGCTCAGACAGACCAGAAAACTGCTAATCTGACTGTGCAGGTTTCTGCTGATGGCTCCCACTATTTCAAAGAATACAAAGTAAATAAATAAATAGGTAGGTAGATAAATAGGTAAATAAAACCTCTTAATTATTACAGCATAAGTAAGGATCACTGTTTTTTTGTTTTTTTTACAGGAACCCCATAAGCTTCAACTTAAATGGTAAATTGTTGAGTCACACAGATTTTTTTTGTTCTCTGCTGACAGCATTTAAGGCTTAGCCGACGTGACTTAACTACATTGATAAATGATCCTTACTAATGTGAACATGATGACAAAACAGGGAGAGGCACTGATTGTTCCTTTCACTCAGCTACAACAGTCCAGTAAGTATCACCTCACTGTAATGTAATGATACACAGGCTCATTTCAGGATATATTAAAGCAATACATCTGCTGGACATACAGCTCTGTTGTTTCCTGTGCTCTGCTCTGTTGTATTATCATTATCTTGTATCTCCGTTGATCAAATCACATCATGGAGCCTCTTTCTCTTGTGATCAGTCGGGTGACCTCACTGACACATAATGTCTGTATTTCACTTGATCTGATTGTGACTGTGCTTTATGGAGATTTTACAGCAGCAGAAAGATGGACTTACTTTCCATGTCTTTTACAAAACAGAGTTAATTCAATATTGGAATAAAAATAATCCAAATACTCTTCTATAATATCATTTTATTTATGCCTATATCATTCTAGAGTCAATTAAAACATCTATATTTTTCATTTAAATCAACTTCTGAGGAGTGTGGGTAGTAGTTTACAACCCCTTTAAGCATTTCTAAGCCAATCAGCAGTGAGGACTACAACCACTGATGATGATACTTTCTGTATTTGTAAAAATTTTATTCCATTGCTTCAGTCTTTTAACTTACTTGTCCAAGAAGTCTTTGTCCACTACGGCAGAGATGTCCAGTAAGGGGTTTCCCATTCCAAAGAGTGAATTAGGGCTGAAACATAAAGATGAAGCGTTAAAACAAAAAAGCTCTACAAGGCTTGGCTTTCACATGACAGCACAGATTAGCTATCTTCCTTCTCTCCCTCTATGTAACCAGTATTTTTTTTACATTAACTCAACTACAGAGTCCATGTTGTCTTGTCCTGTTTATCTTTACTCAGCTTTTTGATTTATTTACAGAGCAGACAACCCTCCTCTCAGCACAGCGTAAAACAACAACTTTCACTGACTTAAAAATTTATGTTTGCTCACTCCCCTGAGTGTTCTGGTTTTTATCCAAGTGTTGACCACTTATTTGCAAAACCCACATTTTTGTTTCCATGTGACTTCAATCACATGATTTAAAAGCTTCAGTTCACACAGAAAGAAAAGCAGAAATGGCATGTGTTTGAGAAACACAGCCTGGAAACATGCGTGGCTCATCAACAAACGTTACAAAAGAAAACGAATTTGGTTGGCGGTGAGAACCAGTCAGTCATGCATGTAACCATGTTATGACATCCACAGCAACGCAACATCAGCAGACTGTGTGTGTCTCCGTTTGTGCGGTCTGTTCCTGGGGCAAACAACTGAGCACAGGGCTTGAATATCATCGCAAATCATGGTCTTGTGAAGCCAAAAAAAACATCATTTTATAACAGTTCAGCAACACTCCCACCACTGGCGCTCACCAAAATGAGACGGCGACTAAAAAGGCACCTCTGCGCTTTGTGTCAATGCATAACAATCCCACTGGAACCTGTCAGACACATCAGTAACCAATTACAGCCAGTGAGTTAAGCTGCAGAAAAACAAGCAAATACTGTATGATCTGTGCGTTAATACTGCAAAAGCACTGACAGATTGTGGTAGCCTGTTAATAATATGTGTATCAGATCTGTGTCTGAGTGTCGCCTTCACTACTGCGTGCTTGTCCACAATCTTGTCAGTGTTTCTGGGAAAACCCCATACGGAGCAAGTCTTTGAACACAGCCCCTGACAGATGCCACCTCCACATGAGCATATTTCCCCATCAAGCCCTTTTTCTTCCTACACTCGCCCGAGGGCAGAATTTAACGCAGCAAGAAGGAGCAACACAGAAGAATGGCTTTTCAAAAAGCAAAGAGCAGGGAGACATACTCGGCAGACAGGGACTTATGTTACCCAGATGGGTTAACCCAGCAGATGCCACACCCTTACTATCATTTCCTACAGCACAGACATCTGCCAATATGCAGTCAGATGATTACTGGGCTTGTGCAGCCAATTAGACTATACCAGAAACCCATGTCTGCCTTTAGATTCATTCTCAATACGTCAACGTAGTCTTACCTTGGAGAAGACATGGTGTCCCTCTCTGTGTGCACCAGCTAGATAGTGACAGACCTGTTGAGCAACCTAAAACCGGCTCAGAAAGAGCTAAGCATTCAAAAACTTCACAATTTCAGCTCAGTGTGCGGATAGATCGATTTTCCCCTGCAACCACAGCTCCTCCTACTCGGGCCTGACTGATTGGCGGCATCTGAAGGAGGAAGGGCCAGGAGAGTCTGTCTCTGTCTGGTGATTGGCTTTTTCTTGCAGACTCTAGCCTCAATCCACTCTCTTTTGAGGCTAAATGAAATCGTGAGCAGCGTGCAGATGGTAGAGGCAGCACAGATACCTGCCATGATATGACACCAGCGGTGGAGCTGAATGAGGGAAGTGGCGGAGTGCTGCACCGTGCCAGATTGACTCAGCGGGACAAAAAGCATCTAAACATTACATATTCACAGCCACGTGACGAACTACTCCATTGTTTTGGGAGCTGGTACATGGTGGACCAGGCACGCTTTCTCTGCAGCAGAGCAATCCCTGGCACTAAGACCAGTTCAAGTATGTCTTTCTGCAGCTTTTAAACATGCAGGAGCAGGTGGTGGTCACGTTGAACTTATATTAGATGTTGGCAAGCCTACCTGAACAGAAAACGTGCAGGAGTTAAGGGAGGTTATTTAGCAGCAGTGTCAACATGCTCCTAGCGGTAGCGGTACAGTTAGCTAACCGTTAGCTACTGCACGTTAACCGATAACTAGGACTTTACACCGGCCGTCATCAACGGTGACCTCTTCTCCCCACCGTGGTGGTTCATTCATACAGACATTTAATTTAACCCCACACATTTCACCTTCACCGTTTCAACACATTAATAATGTACTTAACGCCAAGTTAACACTGTGAACTGATTTGTCTCGCGCACACATTAGCATTCAAACGACTCAGAGGAGGGTCGCGTCTCCTCATGTTTGTTCGCTTTTTTCGGTCACCTTAGTTTGGCAGGAGTCTTTTTGGTCGGAGGGTCTGTCTTCTCCTCCTCTGAAAGTTTCTGTTTCTTTGCTTTTGGTTCTTCTGAGGCCATGGTTGACACAGCACGTTGCGATCACCTTTTACCGGTATGAAAACGCGGTCGTGCTAATGGTGAGAAAGGGACTTGTTACCCTGAGCAGAGCCTCGCAGGCAGCTGATTCCTCCTCCAGGCTGTGCGACACCTTCAAGAGCTCCACCAATCAAAAGCCTCACATTTAGGAACGTGGCCGCCCACTTTTTCTGCCCAACATGACTATAAAATCAGATTAATAACTTAATTAAGAGGTAAAATGAATATTAAGTCATAATAAAACGGTTATGAAAAATAAAATAAGATAAACTGTCCTATTAAAGTGTGGGAGGGATTACATTAAATACATTTCTAGGGAGTCAAGTAGGTTTTTTTTTACTGTAGTAATTGTAATTTTTACTATTAACATGTCTCAAGGATGTTACAGGAGGAGATCTTGAAAATCTACATTTGTGTAAATAATATTTTGCCAGCAGAATCATATTTACATGTTTTTTTTATAGTACATTTTATATTTAAGACTCTTAACTTGCAGTACTTGTTTATTTTTCTTTTCTCTTACTATGTTTATTGTGGCCATTATGCACCAAAATACAAAGGAAAGGTCCATGTATGTGAAAACCCCCTTGGCAATAAACCTGATTCTGATATTGTTTACAAGATATTCAGTCTTTGAAAGGTTTAATCGATGCTTTAATTGGCAATACCGTGAAATACTGACAAGATATACATTTGTAAATTATTATTGTTTTTTATTTACTATATCTTGCTTTTTTATTTTATTTATGCTCCTTTTATTGCACTATCCCCTTTGCTGTTGTAACGCTGTAAATTTCCCTGCCGAGGGATTAATAAAGAGTTATCTTATCTTATATGACTGCTGTTTTTAGGGGAAAAAACATTCTAAAACCCACTGTACACTATCCAGCAACTAAACTAGAGCTAATACATATTATCAGTCAAAGACACACTGTGCAGACTGTCTTCTTTGCTCTGTTTATATGGTTTTAATTTTACTTTGTAAGCTGTAGTACATCTCTCTGGTGGAGTTTCTATTTAAGATTTTCAGTGCAGTACTTTACCAGGAATATTTCAGTAAAATGTTTCCAAATTAAGGGACCACTTGTTTAACAATTTTATACCTCACTTCACAGTGGTTAATATAGCTGATCATCAAATTATGACAACTATTTATATTTTTACACCTGAAACCTGACGTGAGGGTTAAAGTTTAGGGTGTGGAGTCTGCTACATCTCTGCCAAGGAAGTAAAATTTATAGTATTTATATTTGTAGTATTTATAGTACTCAGCGACACCTGAAAGGCGTTACTCAGGGCAATAGATGCCCAAATAGTCACACACAGCGCCGGGAGTTAGCTGCCCGCAGATGTTGCCTGATTAAAAAGTCCTAAACTTTGCTCTGAAAGTATCGATCAGGTTGACACAAGAGTTTCTTGATATTTAAACCGTCCAGAATATATTTCAATACTTTACTAATAGTATTTAGGTCTTATTCTTTTGATTTGTGGACATGTATTTGTGACTTCGTTGTGTTTACGTGTGCATAGATCCGCAGGCGTCTCCTCAGCAGACACTTCTGCCATATTGGCACCAAGTCATATTCTTGGCACAATCAACTGGAGTTAGCAGGTAAAACTTTTAATAATCTGTGAAACTTTGCATACATTATCATCTATTTAGATCCTTTATGTCGCTGTTGCGCCTCTCACTCGCTAGTTTATTTAATTTTTAGCATTAAGATGGTAAAAAATGGTCGAAGTTGCCAGGTTGCTAGCCAGCCGGTGAAGTTACCTGAGGTTTAAGTTAGTTTGACAGATTGACAGAAGGTAAATGTTGACAAGTGGCTTTAGATTTGCATTGCGCTGGTTTGATTTGGTCACAATCCAATAATTGATCTGGAGTTTTAAAACTGCTGATTTCATCTCTCAGTGTTAGCGAGAGAGAGAGAGAGAGAGAGAGAGAGAGAGAGAGAGAGCCCTACTAACAACAACAACAACAACCACCTCATTGTTGCAGCTGAGATGATCCACAGCCTGTTCCTGATTAATCACTCGGGGGACATCTTCCTGGAGAAACACTGGAAGAGTGTCATCAGCCGGAGTGTGTGTGATTACTTCTTCGAGGCCAAGGAGAAGGCGGTGGACCCTGAGAATGTGCCCCCTGTCCTGCAGACCCCACACCACTATCTCATCTCCATATACAGGGGCAAGCTCTTCTTCCTGTCTGTCATCCAGACTGAAGTCCCTCCACTGTTTGTCATTGAGTTCCTGCACAGGGTGGCAGACACAATTCAGGTGTGACATCTTTGGTTCTCTTCAAACTTGTGTCCTGTCCTGTGTGAGCAGGTGTTTTTATGGTGCTGTGTACTTTTTAATCACCCAACATGCATTTTAGTGCCGAGCGTGAACAGGAGCTGTCATTTTAATCAGGTTTTGAGTGTGTAGTGTGTTCACGCTGGAGAAGTGTCAACATGAAGTAGCTTAAAAAGTCACTATACACACTAAAAGAGCTTGATAATAATGAAATGCTCAAAGCAGATAGAGGAGCTGCTCACAACCACAACAATATACTAAAATAAGTAGTATACTCTGCAGGGATGCGCCGATCCGATACTCAGAATCGGTATCGGTCCGATACTGGCTAAAATCACTGGATCGGATATCGGAGGGAAAAAAAAGTATAATCCGATACAGTCCATTAGCCTAAACTATCACGTAAATGCTTAACTAAACTTTGAGCGACGTGCTGTAAAGAGAGATGTGTCACAAGTAACACGTGAGCGAAACCTGTCAAAGCTTGAACCAGATATTTTGGTTTACATCGTAATTATCTTTTCATGCTGGAATTGTATTTATTCTAATGTTTAGTTTTATACAGGTGTTTTACGTACAGTTCACTCCCAGAGGTTACACGTGAAAGATAGTTTGCACTGTTTCTACCCTTGGATATATTTTTTTTTCAATGCAGCTAACTTGATATCAGATGTAATAGTGTAATAGAGCTTCAGTTGGGAGTGCCTTAAGATGCCATGTCTACCGTACTGTGTTCCACTGTACATTTTATACCGGCGATGCTATTATTTTTATGTTAAGCTATAGTTATTTAAGTTATGGTCTACATAGCAACTTGTTTTCTGCTGTGTCATTGAGGTATAGGCTACATTGAGTGTTGAGTTATATCCAATATTTACACTGGAATTATAGTTCCTTTGTTATTCTAAATACTCAGATTAAAACTTTTGCACAAAGTTGCACTTTAAATTTCATTTTGAATGTTTGAATCAAAAATGCTGCTAAAAGTTGTGTGTGTGAAAAAGTTTAAATAAAAAGAAGCAGCAGTGTTGCACAACTGAGTCATGTTGTGGGCGACGTATTTCTTCCTTTAGGGGAGTAGAATATTTATTTCACAGTTTGTGCATGATGTTTTTTCGATGGCTACGTTAAACAAAGTGCATCCATACAAATGTATTATTAACAGCTTAGTTGTTTAAAAGAGGGGAAAAGATGGTACCGGATTGGTATCGGTATAATATGGAATTTGGGCACAGAAGACTAAGAAAGGGTGTTTTTTAAGACAACTGAATCCACTTTTTCTGCATACGTCAGTCTACTGTTTGCTTTAGTGTAACAGGTATTTTTGTCGACAGGACTACTTTGGAGAGTGCTCAGAAGGTGTAATCAAGGACAATGTGGTGACGGTGTACGAGCTGTTGGAGGAAATGCTGGACAATGGCTTTCCACTAGCGACAGAGTCCAACGTCCTCAAAGAGATGATCAGGCCTCCCACCATCCTGCGATCAGTTGTCAATACGCTCACAGGTAAACAGACTCTGGTGTTAAAGGTCAGTTTAAACTGTACCGCCCTCTGTCTGCTCACCCCTAAACCAAATAAAATCTGCAGTACATTTATATTTTTGCCTTTGTTTTGTGTGTTTTCCAGGAGGTAGTAATGTTGGAGAAACGTTGCCAACAGGTCAATTGTCCAATATCCCATGGAGGCGGGCCAGTGTTAAATACACCAATAATGAGGCATATTTTGATGTGATAGAGGAAATAGATGCCATTCTGGACAAATCAGGTACAAACAGCGAATTGTTCGATCACCACAGAGAGAAGAGTGTATCCATGGCAGATCTGGTTACTCTTTAAACATGCTTCCATCTCCTTCAATCTTTCCTCTCAGGTACGACAGTGTTTGCAGAGATCCAGGGTGTAATTGAAGCCTGTGTGAGGCTCACTGGGATGCCTGACCTGACTCTGTCTTTTATGGTGGGTTCATTCCCTCTGTGCTCCGTGTGCTTTTCGTGGTCTGCTTGTGCGCCTGTCAGAGTGTAAAGCTAACTCGCCATCGTTGTCGCTTTTGATGACAGAACCCTCGTCTTCTCGATGACGTGAGTTTCCACCCGTGTGTGCGGTTCAAGCGCTGGGAGTCGGAGCATGTCCTCTCCTTCATCCCGCCTGACGGAAACTTCACACTCATGAACTATCATGTCAGCTCTCAAAAGTAAGCACAGACACAGCTGTATGTCTTATTTATAAGTAAATTAAAAAAACATTGTCTTCACACCACAGCCAATCCCTCTTCTCTGTGGTCCTGAGCAAGAATTTGGAAAACTCCCTTAACATTTTTAATAAAATCTATCAGTTTATGTATGAATAACCAGCAGGTATGGCCTGTAAATGAATCTGGTTTGTTGTAAATATGTGATCGTGTAATCAACATCTTCTAGCAACAATAAAATCTTTGTCCTGTTATTTTCTCTGGGTTTCAGTGCGGAGGAGTGGATCCAAATTCTGGTTTCATTCACAATCCACACATTGTTACTGTGTTAACTTGCGAACACAAGCTGGTTGCTGACTGCTGGCTGAACTGTTTATTGTCATCGTGGTTAATTTCCTCCCTCAGTCTCGTGGCCATCCCCGTGTATGTGAAGCAGAACATCAGTTTCTTTGAGACGGGACCTTGCGGTCGCCTGGACATCACGATCGGACCCAAGCAGACCATGGGGAAGACGGTTGAGGGCTTGATGGTCACGATCCACATGCCTAAAGCTGTGCTGAGTACCAATCTCACAGCCACACAGGGAAACTACACCTACGACCTCGCTACCAAGGTAACCAACCGTTTACAACGCTGTCCTAAGCAGTAATACAGCAGGTCTGTGTTAAATGAGAGGTTGGAACGCTTTCCATGTTTTATCCAATAGCCCATCATACTGCTCAGTATTTGTCCATCTTATGTTTCACTACAAAGCTGCCTACATCTTACCTACCCTGTCTCAAACGTGCAAACTGGATTAATAAATGATTTATTATTGTCTGTGTTTTGGTAGTTGTTGGTTTGGGACATTGGGAAACTGAACCCTCAGAAGCTTCCTAACCTGCGAGGCAATCTGAGTCTGCAGGCGGGAGCCCCCAAACCCGAAGAGAACCCCTCACTCAACATTGACCTGAAGATACAGCAGCTGGCCATATCAGGTAATCCTCGCTACATGACCTCTTAATCTTTTAACTGAGCCAAGTTTAAATCTGAAAACGTAAGTAGTCAGTCCTTTTAGCCTCATTCCTTCTCTCCTCCTTTGTTGTTGAGGATGTTAACGGTATGGTTGCAGTAACACAGTTTGCCATGATGGTGTTCAGTTTGAACTTCGAACGTCTGAGCTGATTTGTATTTTTTCTTTTTTCTTCTTCTCCCTTCTGTACAGGTCTCAAGGTGAGTCGTCTTGACATGTACGGAGAGAAGTACAAGCCGTTTAAGGGGGTCAAATATTTGACTAAAGCGGGAAAATTCCAAGTGCGGACCTGAGTAATGACCGTCAGAGGCCAACGGTCAACAATCCCATGTGCCAAATAGGGGGCAAGGTTACCACCCTACTGAGTCAGTCTCCAATAGAGTGCTGCAGGAATGAGTCCTAAAACCCAGAAATGAGTTAGCATTTTTGCACTTCCGGTTCCCTCGTCTCGAAGTCGATGGGTTTTTTTGAATGGGTTTTTGGTTAGATGCCTGAAATAAGGTCTGTGTCTGTGGTGAACACAAGCTTAAGATATTTTCACGTTTTGTTCTGCGACATAAAACACGTCAGTAAACACCCCACTTGTGAATTTTAAAACGCTTTTGCGTGTTTTTAAAAAGGCAGTTGCTAACAAGTGGCTAAATTAGACTACAGAGGTTTGTCTGGGACATGTCATCACGCCGAAACATTGAAACTCATCCACTCACTAGTCTGCCTTTACAGCCTCGAACTCGCGCTCTTGCAAACTATTCTAACTAATTAACCCCATGACCACTAGCTAGATCAGGTCACGCTAAGAGGAAAGGCTTTTGTAGAGGAGGTGAGCGCGCAAAATCAAATTACAAGTTGGAAGATTAGTGGTGTTGGTGTTGAAGTCATGCGACCGTGGTGTAGTTCGTTTATATCCTAACGTTAGCTTTTCACTTCTGGCGATCGCATCTACGCTTCAAAAATCATAAAAGTGGTGTTCATTTGTAAAGATTATCTCGCTGAACAAAACATGTAAGTATCATAAACTTTTGTTTGCCACGGAGCTTATTTTATGCAATAATCCAAAATCCAATGGAAAAATCCCATAGGCTTTTTGTCGAGGGAACCAGAGTGATGCTAACTTCTGGGTTGACCTACAAAAAAACGTCATCCCTGCAGCTTTCTATAAGTCTTAAAACATATCCTCTGGCTCATTGTTATTAATGAAGTTTTGCATTCTAACAGTTATTTATTATGTGTTTGGCATTACATATATACGTATGATTGGATGATATTTGTGGCCTGTAAAGGGAAGCCTTAATAATCAATGTGACCGTGTTGAAGTGCTGTTAGTTTCTATGCAGTTTAAATGTGCTGCATTTTATGGACCATTCCTCTTTCTTTTTGGACTTTTTTTTTTGTTCTAACACCTTCTGAGTGTTGCCTAAGGGGAATATTTCGGCTTGAAAAGGGACACTCGCAGCTCACCGCCTTGCTCCTCACTACTTCAACACACCTTTACAATCTAACTTGCATGTTGCCTGAGAGTAAGCAGCCATGCCTTTGAAAACCTTTTTACATTATATAAGGTAGCAAGTTTTATACTTATATATATATATATAGATATATTAGTTTATTTTTGAAAAATCAAACGTCGTATCTACTTTCTGAGTAGCTGTAGTGTGTCTTGAGGCACCGTCTTTAGTGCAGGTATTTATGCACACATTCACTCTTTAATGTGGCCTTGTAAGTTAGGTTGAGGTGCTTTGTATAGCACACCACAGCACAATCTGCAGTTTTTGGAGGCCTGAGGGAAGTAATTCTTAAAAAAAAAAAAGTCTTCTATCTAAGGTACATATTTTGACTTGGGGAGGGCGTACAACTATCTGCAGGGCCTGGACACGAGCTAGTGATTCAGGCTGTTGGGAACTGTTGTGTAAAAAGCACTCAGAAAAGATCCTTACATAATCTTGAATGCAACTTCTTCACTCAGCACAGCATTTGCACAATCAATTGTCCACGTGGGAAGTACTACTCTAAAGGTCTTGTATGAAGTTGAATCTGTATTTCAGTGTATAAGATGTCTTATAAAAGCTTTAAAATTATGTGTTCATGCGTGTGTTTTTTTAGCCATGCTAGTAGCATGGCCTGTTGGTTGGTCGGTCCACCACTTTGGTCCAGACTGAAATATCTCAACAACAATTGGATGGATTGCCATGAAATTTGGTACAGTTATTCATGTCCCCCTCAGAATTAATTTTAATAACTTTGAGATCTCTTAACTTTTGATCTAATGTCACCAGCAGGTCAAAATTAAAATTTGTCCAATACTTCGGTTTTCTGATATTCTCGGCTTCACTGTGTGTTTGATGGTAATTAGCAAATGCTAGCATGCTAACACACTAAACTAATATGGTAAACATTATATAAGTTAAGTGGAAAGTTGCCATTGTGAGCTTGGTAGTATGTAGCTTAAAGCAACACTGTGCATTAGTACAGCCTCACAGAGCTGCTAGCATGGCTGCAGACTGTATTGAATACAACTAGTTAACTCTTGCTCCCCGACAACAGTCACTCATGAAAGCGAATTAAGAGGCCGACTCCAGTCATCATTATAGTCTTTTATTCTTCCAAGGCACAGCAGATGTGTTGGCAGGGCTAAAAGCTATCAGAATACATTCAGGGTGTGAATGAACACATCAAGTACACACAGAAGTACACCCTGTCGCTCTCAGTGAGGGGTCAGCGGCTGCTACATGCTCAGTAGGCCCAAATAAAGATGAAAATGTGGTTGACATTCGGTGCTGCTGTTTAGAGCTAACCATCATGGGGACGGCTCACTGTTTAAGTGAAGAGGTTTCACACATACGGATTCTCCATTTAACAGTTAAATTTGCCCAGCCATTGTAAAAAATATGTGATAAAACTTGATGAAATACTGTTAAGGGAATGAAAACATGCTTTCACTGATCTGATTGCATGTGATACTGAGTTAGCAGTCATGAATCCTTAAACTGCTGTGTAATTATTCCAGACAAAAACACTCCTTTTAAACAGTTGATTTTTAAAAAACTAGACTGCTAGACTGGCATTGATGCCTGATAATCACATTAAAAGGTTGTTTTTGTTCTGAAACCACCGGGGTTGTGTAGAAAATCTGTGTTAAAATGATGCGTCAGAGCGTTCAGAGTGGGACCACCGAGCTCACACATGGAGGAAAGTCTAAAAACAGGATGTTGAATGGCTGACTAAAATCATTGGTTTTGATAGATTTTGAAGAAAAAGAAGAAGATCCAAACAGTTCAACTGTTGCAGAGATAGTGCAGAAACAAAGCACTACAATTAGTAAAAAAAAAAATGCAGAAAACATTCTCTCTTTTTTTGCTTAAAAAAAAAAACAGACGTCAAAAACTAAAGAAAACGGTCTGTCTTGTTTGTTAATAACCTGGATTTTAAGTGTTAAGAGGACTTTATGAAGCAGTACAGTACTGTAAAACAAATCCTTTGGCATTGTTCACTGTGAAAGGTAAATAAAGTTAAAACAAAGAATTTAAAACACACATTAAAAACATGTCAATAACCCTGACTTTTACCTTCCTGTCACTCACACTGTCAAGTGAAAGCCTCTCAAAAAAACTTTATTGACAACCATAACCTTTTTTTCAAATTATACAATCACTTCTGAAACTATCATTTGCCTATAAGTCATAACACATTAAATCCAGAAGACCATTTAGTTCTTCAAGTATAAATATCACTGGACAGCAGCGATGACGCATCACCTTTTGAATTCATAGATCTTCAGTTAAGAACAGTGCTATCACTAAAAGTAAACATGAAGAGAGGAGAGCTCATCCCGGCCACACAAGACTCCACACTTTAGTGTCAAACTCAGTGTATAAAGCTCATAGCTGAGTGTTGTCCATAAAACAAATAATTACTGTACATACAATAGACAATAAGAAACTCTCACTGAAAAAACTGAATTAAAAGTAAATGTCCTCTAGGAGATACGTATCTTATTGTCATACTTTGCCTTTAGAAAATAGAAAAAATTTTCATGCAAAAAATATATACCTGGGATTTGGATAAATTCTTGTAACACAACATACCAAAAATATATATTAAAAACTGTCTCCGATTAGCCTGCGTGATTCCACAGGTACAGATAAAGGGAACTGGAGAGCAAAGCTGAACTCACTCCGATAAATGAAACCTGTTTGGTACCACATCTAACGCTTCCTGGTAGAAACACCCAAACTACAGAGGAGGACGGATCCAAATCATCTGCAGTTTCCTCTTTGAAGAAGAAATGTTTACTCATAATGAGCATGCACATTTTACTTTTACTCAAAGTGTGTGCTATCGGTGCCAAGTTAAGAGTGTTACTAGTTTCAGTGCCCAGGTTTGTTTATTGGTACCAGGGGGTCTTGCGCACCCAGCGGAGGGTGAATCCTGCATCTGTGCGGATCTTGATGGAGGCTGCCTCTGCTTCTCTGACAGTCTCCTTCACTGACTGCATCAGATTCTGGGCGTTATGGACCAACATGTCTGTGGCCTGGTCAGGGAAACATTTGGAAGTGAAACAGTTAGGGGTGAAATAACAACAGAGATGTGACAGAATGAAGTTAGTCATTCGCAGATCTTTTACTTAAGTAAAAATACTAATACATTAATGTAAGAATACTCTATTACAAAAGGCCTGCTTTCAAAATCCTACTTGAGTAAAATTGTACTGAATGTACTTAAAGTATCAAAAGTAAAAGAAAAATGTCCCTCGTAACTGATATATTATTATGTATTACATTAATAGATTGTTAATACTGATGCTGAGCTGCTCGATGTGGAGATAGTTTTAACTACTTAATATACAGTTAGGTAGTTTAGTCCAGCTTAGGGGTCAGACCCCTCCAAATATATCAATATCAATATAAATCTGATATGATTAATGTGTTTGGAAAGAAGACAAAACCAAACAATGATCTGCTGCACAAATTTGTATTAATTTTGGACTTTTCTCCACTGGATAATTTGACCTCTTTGAGCCCTGAACTGTTATTTAAATGAAACCATCTGAGAAGCTTAGAGGGGAAATGTCTGTCGTCTTCGGTGGAACTGCTTAAAACTCATCCACATCTGAAACGTGACAAGGGGCTCCAACTAGACACAAGGTCACAAGCCAATAAGGTTGTGAACCTTTAATATCGTTTAATATCTAAGCTTAATATAAGCTTGTCATATGTTCTTTTAATGTGGAATCTACACCTGTCAAGTAAACACAGTGGAGTAAAAAAATACAACATTTCCCTCTAAAATATAGCAGAGTAGAAGTATAAAGTAGCTTAAAATGGAAATATTCAAATCTAGTACAAATACCTCAAAAGTATAGTACCTGAGGTATAAGTATATTACTTGAGTAAATGTACTTAGTTACTTTCCACCATGGCAAGTTATTAGGGACTCATATCCTCTCTGATCCAGTATGCCTTATTAATATCTGCACCAGTACTGACCATATTAAGCAAATATGGTATCAGCCACGACATGACCGATATATACTGTAGATAGAATAGTTTTGTTGTCAATGCCATTATAAAATTCAGTGTTACATCAGTTACATTCATTCTATCACGGCCGGCCGCCACCGCTGTGTTTAGTGCGACAGCATCCCCGGCCTCATGCTACCTTACATAAGAATGATGAGTAGTACAGTGACGTATACAGACGCTGGTATTGCATTGGTACTCAGTATTGAGTTGAAGTATCTGTATCAGGGGAGAAAAAGTTGGATCAGTGCATCCCAACAAGTTATGTGCAGTTTCATGGTTTACCTGCTCTGACTCCTCTTCACTAATGTTAGTTCGTCCCAGCATGGTGGCTTTGACAGTAGAGAGGATCTTCAGCTGAGTACTGATGGTAGGGATTCGTTCACACACCTTTGGAAGGAGGATAATATGTAAATTATATCACATAGAGGTCTTTTCAGTATGTGTCTGTATGAGTTTGTCTTTACCTGCAGCAGATTAGTTCTGATGCGTCTGTCAGTGCACTGTTTGGCCACCTCTTTAGCCAGTCTCGTCACCTCATCTGAGGCCTTGGCGATGTCCTTAGCGCACTGAATCAGCGCTCGTTTGTTCCCACTTCCACCGCGCACCAGCCGAGACATTTCGGCCATTAGCAGAGCCATCCGCTTGGCTGCTGCAATGATGTCGTTACCCTGTGAAGAGGGAGGGAAGGGCATAGAGGAGGAAGCAGTAAGAGCTGTGAGCAGGACACTGGAGAGGAGCATGGCTTTGGATAAGAGATGAGAATGCATACTGTATGAAGTCTTGTTTCCACATATTTTTCTGATAATAATCAAAATGTAGGAAATAGAATGCTAGTGCTTTGTACGAATGAATTTCAATTACAAAAGCAAAACAAGCACTAAATTTACAAGCAGAAAGCTGCATGCAGTGTCAGTGCACGTTAGCACGTGTTCTTCAACCCTCATGGAAGAAGATAATTCTGACGTTTTGGAGGGAAACAGTGTTGAGGTTCTCACCGTCCCCCCTCACATCACAGTCAACCTGAAGTTAGTACCCATGAGGTGATGTTCAAAGACTAAGAAGCAGAAGCAGGTGATCATACCAGCCAAGCAGGCACTCAAAACTACATCACCCAGAAGTCTTTGGGAAACTGTCATCCTTGGCTTCACAGGTTGGCCAGACAACCAGTGATTGACAACAGCGAGACAGAGCGCCTGGCTCCTCCTTTAAACCACTTTACCTAATCATGAACATAAGGGAGGGACGTGTGAAGCCAGTACCAGTTCATCCATGTGGTGCAACAAACAAACTTGCCATTCCAACACTCCTCCACCTTTAATGCAACCTTAGCATGGCGTCAGCATAACCGTGTGTCAACCATGTCTGAGTGTGATGCAACAACAGTACAGCCACAGCTGGTTGGAGGTCTCCATGGTAGTGGCAGATGCAGAGCTCATCGATTGCACAGTGACTGTCAGCTAGTGCTCCAAAGGGTGTTTCTTTGTCCTGCAGGGCTTTTCGTTGTGTGGTGCATTTATCTGTTTGCATGCGTGGATGTGCGTGTGTGTGTTTGGGGTCGAACAGCTTTATGATCCTCCCAGCAGCTCAAAACACTGGGAGCCATTTACACATCCTATCTGACCCACGTCTGGTTGTGTGTGCACTCATGTGCATGTGCGTGCGCAGACCTTGCTGGACCACTTGCGAGCCTCCTGGTGGAGAGACTGGGCAGCTGCCAGAATGGGTTGATTGACAGGCTGGTTGGAGGGCATCATCAGCAGTTCTGGCTCATAGTCATCCTCACCATCAGTAAACTCATCTTCATCATCTACCTCCCTCTCCTCTACTGCCTCCTCATCCTCAGGCTGGGTGGGGCGTTTGTGGGGGATTGTTGGTGGCAGTTGGAGGATCAATTGGGATGGGAAGGAAAGGGAGGGAGGCAAAGAAGGGTGGGAGGAGGAGGAGGAGGAGGGAAAAAGGAAGAATGTGGAGAAGAAGGGGAAAGCCAGGGATGGCAGGAGGGAAGGAAGCATGGGAAAAGGAGGCATTTAGTACAGTATGAGAGGCTCTGGATGGAAGAACAGAGGACAGGAGATTTACAGGAGGGAGGAGGAGCGAATACAAGCACTGTGAAGGAGCAGGGAGAGGGGAGGTGAAACTGCACGCACAAGCAAAGATGGGGAAAAAATAGGAAGGAGGAGCTGGTTTGGGCAGGTAGCAGGTGGATGATGTACCTTACTCTGAGGCAGTGGCTGAGTTTGTAAAGCATTTGCACAATCAAACAAGGTCTAACTGCAACCAAAACCAGTGGTTGGTTTCCCTCTAGGCATTTACTGTAGGAGTCTAGCAGTGTGCTGGGAAACTGAGTGTGACCCAGTACCATTATAACAGATATTTTGTGCCTTGTTTCCAAAGACACCTCTGATGCATAGATCATTAAACAGGTGTGGAAAAAGGAGAGCTATAGAGGGGAAACGGTTATGAGCTTCACAGAGAGAGCGAGAGGGCATTATTCCAGGATAGTCAATGGTTTACACAGCATAATTGTTCCCATACACAGTTCCTCCACACAGAAACACTTGGACACACACATACAGAACGTAGACACCAGGAGGGATAAGAGAATACAAAGTCTACTACAAATATACTGCACTTGTTCTCTACTTCCGCTATAGATGGGAGGCTGGATTGTCTCTCCACAGATGACTCTTTTTCTTTTATTTACTTGGTACATGTAAGTGTGTATGTGTAAGCCATTAACAACTTTACACGCAGACACCTCGTACAGATGACAGTTTCCAGTTTCCCTCTGAAATTGGAATCGAGCCACTGATCTCCACATTTCAGCATCAATGACATTTCAGGAAAAACTTGATTTCAGGATATTCACAGAATATGAGAAGGCACTTCATTATCAGACAAGTGTATTATGGCCAACAGAGAGAAAAAGCGACATTTTGTGATCACTTCAATCAAGTCTAATAACATGGCATAGAGATATCACTAACCAGTTAGCTTATTTTACTCAGAACTGTATGTGTGCTACTGATTTTTAATTTATACGCATTTGATGGAGTGAAAAATGCAAACTGTATATTTCTCTGTGTGTTTGTTTGAACTGACCTTGCTGGACCACTTGCGAGCCTCATCGTGCAGCTGCCTGGCGGCCACCATCATGGGCTCACTGAGCACCTCTCCAGCCTTCTGCTCTGGGAACTCCTCATCCTTCTCCTCTGGGGGAGGCGGCCGAGGCGGGGGCACCTCGCCCTCTGGCAAGGGAGGCTTGGGTGGCGCCTGCTCATCACTAACCTGGAAAATACACACATAGACACACATATGTTACCTGTAGATCTGTACAGTACATCCCGACAACTGTCATTAGACTTTGATCCAAATGTTGCTAAATCCTGATTGGTGCACAGAAGTATTCAACATCACCTATTTCCAACTGAGCCCCGCCCACTTTAAACCATAAAATACATACATTTCAGAAATCAGAAATGAAGTGAAATTATCAAAACTGTTCTAAATTTGGCAGAAAATTGTGTGTTTGTGTAAAACCGAATTACTTGTAAGAAGCTGATTAAGAAAATGTCTTTTCAGGGCCTTTAAAGGGTGTTGATCGTGAACAGGTGTGTGGTTTGAGCTGTTTGTTTACATTTTATTCAGTGTTAACCTTTTATTTAATCATCCTTTGAAATTTGAGTGTGTAACACCCAGCGTCACATTTACAGTTACACCTGAAGGCCGCCCACTCTAAACAGTTTTCTGCTGTAGGACACCGAGCAGCTCCACTGGAGCGGTTGGCATTTCAAGGTCACTGCTACCAAAGCTGATGAAAAATTACTTTTTCACTTTCCCCGTCTGTATGAATGAATTCATTTTTAGTAAGCAGTGGTAAGGAAGTGGTGGGTCATTCAAAGGTTTAAGATAAGATAAGATAAGAGTTTATTGATCCCCAGAGTGGAAATTCAGGTGTTGCAGCAGCACGAGGACAGAAATAAGTACAGATAAATAGAGAAAAGTGAAGAAAAGTAAAGAATTAGAAGAATATAAAATAAAAATAACAATAGAAACAATACAAGGCAAACACTATACGTACAGTACCCACTAACACTGTTGTACTTAAACTAATAATGCAGTACTGTCTCAGGTGAAGTGACATAGTGGTGTGATTAGTAGCCGCAAAGTCAGCAAAGTATAGTCCGTGTAAAAGTGATGGCATCAACTACAACAGCGCACACCAGAATAGCGCATAGTAATATAAGTAATGATGCTTAGTGTTTGTCTGTATTTCAGTGTAAGATATTAACGCAACATAGTATAATATAATATAATACAGAGTGATATAGTATGGGAGTATAGTATGAGTGTAGTATAGTATAATATATTCTAAATAATAGAATAATTTACAATGGACAATAGGAAATATGTGTGTTTGAATGTGCTCACATGGAGCTGGTCCAGGTCAGGGGGTGGAGGAGGGAAGTCGGGCTCCTGAGGTTGGAAGGCTTCTCTAACTTTTCCGACTGCAGCCAGGATCCTCAGACATGAGTCCAAATAGGCCTTTTGCAGAGCTGTGAAGCATAAAGAGGGATAATAAAGTGAACAAACCTGTGTCATTGTGTGTCAAACAGTATCTTGAACATGTGTTTGCATATTGTATTCCTGCACCTTTATCTTGTATGTTCCCAGCCACTGCCTTAGCATCCATCACCATGGGTGAGATGGTGTGTGAGAGGGTGTCTGACGCATGTTTCACCGTGTCTCTGAACCGCGGGTCTTCGGAGTTCTCCACTTCCCTCTTAGCCACCAACAGGACACGATTAGCTCGTCTTGCTATGCTCGTTGCCCCGGCAACAAGCATTTGGGGCTGAACATTCGCCATGGCAACTCGGCACTTGTCGATGTCTTTCTTTATAGCCTCCTCAGAAGCATCTAACAGAGATTTAGTGTCGATGGCCTCATCCACCAGACCTGAGGCCACAGAGAGGCACACACACACACACACACACACACACACATCAACCTCTAAATCTCTTTTGCTGTATGTTACTACTTACTACTGCCTAAAAATGTAAAATCGCGAATAAGTAACACAAGAAATGGTGAGAAAATCCTCACCAGTGAGTCTCTCCACATTGTCAATCCACTGGTTCTTCATGGTGTCAAAGTGCTCGTACGCTGCTTTATTTCCGGGATTCTTCAACAAGATCCGAGCAGCAGAGGTCACCTGAACATTAACAAACATGTCACACTCAGACAGACTCTGACAGCTACATGTTTCATCAACGTATGCAAATCATGCAGATCAGGGATGGACAAAACAAACATCAGTACCTGTGGTGTGAGCTCCCTGGCGTGTTTCACAGCAGCATGTATGCCCTCTACTGTGCTCTTATTGGCTGTTCCCACGGCAGCAGCCTTCTCTGCGGTCGCCCCCAGCCGACCTGCGTGGGTCTCGAAGTTCCCTGCACGCTCTTCAAAAACCTACAACAAACATTAACATTTGTATGGTCAGACTACAGACATAAACCTCTTTTTACTGGTTTCCCATTCGTCTTTACACACTCAACATCTGGATGGTGCAGAATCAGCAGAAGTTACTGACCTCCTCCCTGTTGGGGGCATCAGGGGGAGCAGTTGCAGCCACAGCCAGCAGTTTGATGGGGGTGGTGGTGTCACTGTAAACGTCAGACACTTCCTGGGTCATCACCTCCTGCATGTGCTGCCTCAGGTCCTGGTAGAAGCAGAGAGTGTCGTATCAGTCCACTAGGTGGAGCTCTGCACCAATACTTTCAAAGTGTGCATGCATCATACTGTATATACAAACCCACGACTCCTTGATGTCTTGTGCATGATTTTATTCACATTTCCCCCAAATTTTGCCTGACATATTTGGTATATTTTGAATCTTTGTGATCGTCACTACAATTTAAAATAATCTCTGTGACCGTTGAGCTACCTTGAGGCTGTCCTGCAGCTGTGCGGCTGTAGCTCGTGCATGAGGAGCCTCAGCCTCGCCCCTGCTGGCCACGTCTGCCAAAGATGTCATTAGAGCCTCTGTTCGGTCGCAGCGTCCGACCATATCCTGTCGATACGGGCCGATCAGGCCTCCTGCCAGCCTCCTCCCTTCTCCAACCATTCCTCTGATTGCTGCCTGACCTGGGGGGAGACACGGGGCAGAAGTCAATCTCACATCACATCTGGACACCCAATATCTCCTTGGTCTTCAATAAAAATCCAGATACAACAATTACAGGTCCTTATTTAGACATAAGGACCTAGACATGACAAATGACTGTGGTTCTTTTCTTGTAAATTAGAGAGGAGGATGCTATATTTTGTGGTACATGCAGACCTCATAAAGTTTCTAGGAGGTCATTATGTGATTAATATCTTTAGTGTTTGGTTATATCTTCTAAGAAAGCATACGTTGGGCAGGTACCTGTGTTCCACTGTAGTATCTCACACTCTGCCCCCAAAGGGAAGCATGCGAGAAAATAGGAAACAATCAAATGGCAAAACAGGAATACAGCAACAGGCATCAAACAAAGCATTAAAAACAATACAGTGCTCACTGGATGACTAAGTAAGTCAAGTTAGTCATTTAGTGATTCATGCATGAGATACCTCACTGTGGGCATTTAAGGAAATGGCATCAGTCACCAGCACAGTCATTTCTATACCACATTCAGAAGTGTTGAAAATGAATGTTTAAAATGAGACACTGCAGTCTCTTCATGGACCACAAACAGCTCACGTCTTTCGAGATACCATAACTGACAGCTCATTGCAAAAAGTCCCAGGTGCTGCTATAACCATTTTCACACACTCTGCATCATCCATACAGGCTGACAAAAGGCATAGAAGGTCAGGGCGTTTATTTTTGTACCAAACTACTACATCATCCCTCCCTGGAGCCGTCATCCAACCCCGCTCACCTACTCCTCTGTCGTCCACTCCGGGGTTGTTCACCCAGCGGAGGGCCTGCTCCATCTTGCCCTCCAAGGTGACGGCAGGTTTGGCTGGTCTCATGTTGGCCACGGCCCGATTGGTTTTGGACTGCAGGGTCAGCAGCGCCGCCCCAATCTGCTTCGCCAAAGCACGGGCCTCCGGGCTGTCACCTTTACCCCTGAGACAGTAACAGATGATTTAAGTGGGAAACAAAAAGGCGCAAAAGCTACGCAGTGTAGAAATTAAACACAGACTTCAAACCCATCAAATCTTTAACATCATAACCCCGTTAGACACCACCTTAAAGGGAAATACCACTGTCAAAGGCTGATGCCACTTTTTCATCTGTTTTTGTCAACATTAATGTTTGTCTTGTGTAGCCAAAAATAAAGATAGAATCACTGGTTCTGGTTCAGGACAATAATTCTTCTAGAACAGTTCAAGGAAATATATGAGTTTTATTATTACTGACAGATCTGAGCCCAGAAAAATACAATATTATGTACACAGTTCAGTAGTTTGAAATATGAAATACTTTCTATGAGTAGCATTTCTTCTTTGGCCTTGTACCGTCACATACATACACCATACAGTGTTTATAAATCTAAATAGCCACATATTATATAAAAAAACCTCTCTTTCCTAAACATGAAAATGTATGATGATCCCTAAAACCTTCCTGTGTACTGGTGCTGTCACATATTTCTCCTTTTTAAGTTCAGATCCACAGTTTTTTTGTAACAGCTGGATTATTTGATTTACTTTGTTATGTTTATCTCTGGTGTCCTTTTATGTCAGTACATCCAGTGGAAGTGAAGCACAGGTAATATATTCCTAATGCAACTCACCTTTCCGTGATTCATTGAACTAAGTACCATTTAGTAAATTAACTGTTCTGAACCCAACAAACTTGCAATCAGACTGCATCTGAAATTCAGTGGCATGAACCTTGAATTGAGTGTTATTTTCCTTTAAGGCCTACAAAGTTTTGATCCTCAACCTGTTACTGACCCTCCACATAAATACCATGACCCCATCACACCATATTCAAACAGTTACTATAGAAACCTTATGGTAGGACTGATGCCCAGGGTTGACAGGCAACAACATATTTTCCAGGCAGGTAAAATATGCCAGCTATTGGTGACATGAGGTTGCAGTTTGAGCCTAGAAAAAGAGGGTCTAAGAATTACACAAAGCATTCACAAAACATCATTGGCCGTGCATGTGTCAGAGGAAGGAAAGCGTACTGTCTGCGCAGCTCAACGAGTCTGGCGGTGAGGCCTGCGATCTCACTGATGGAACGCAGGATGTCATCCCTCTCTTTGGGGTCTTCACATAGATCGGCGATGCGTTTGGCCTCTGCTAGTAGCGCTCTGATGTTCTCCTCCCCCTCAGGACCGCCGTTAGGATCAGCCAGCCAGGCCTAAAAAAATGCACATATATGGCTTCGTTCTCGTCTGATGAAATAAGCAACATAAATCTGCACAAAAACTCCACAAGACAGCTTCAAAGATGGGAAAAGGTCACTAGACATTATATATTGTAAGCATTTAGCTGTTGCTCTTATCCACATTAGCTTTAAATGATGCACTAAAAATTACAAACCACTTGCTTGGACTTCAAATACAACAAAAAGAGACAGAAATAGAATAAATATAATGCAGACAGCATTCACTGGGGAGAGGGTTAACATGGATTACTGTGTTGTTGTTGTTTTATCTGACCTGTGCAGCATCCAGCCTCCTGGCAATGGCCTGCTTGGCATTGATTAGAGCCTCCAATCTGCGTGCAGCACCGTCCACTTTGCCAAATAACAAGTCTAAGCCCTGTGAGCACTGGCCTGCACGCTGCATGCACCCCGGGGTCGGGCCCTGGCCTCTGTCATAAAAGAAAAGCACACACAGCTGACACATGACAAAATACATTACGTGAACACAGGGAAGTAAAGAAAACAGTTTAACTCATATTCTCTCATACGAACACACTACCTGACTCGTAGATCTGCGATCTGGTCAGTCATTTGTCCCAGAGCCTTAGTGGTCGCCAGTATATCTTTCCTCTCCCTCCCAGCACACAGCTCTCCCACCTTACCAGCTTCATCCAGTATCACACGAAGGGCAACCTCACCAGGGTCTCCTGGGGACGACGACACACCACAAGGTCACATTGTGGAATAACATCTAAAAAGCTGCGTGAGTATTTCAGTAGAAAGCATTAAAAAAAAAATCCAGTTACCTGGTTGTCCATGGGGGTCTCTGAGCCAGCTTTTAGCTTGTGCCATCTTTGACTCAATCAAAGCCAGAGATCTCTTCAAAGCCTCCATATCCTGAGGTAAAGAGAAAACACAGCATTGTGTAGCTTTGTCAAAACAGCAGTGGGTATACTGCTTTGCATCATGGTATACTGTAAATAAAGAGTTGTCACACTGACCTTTGTAGTTTTTAGTAACTAATTCATTACTGTTCTAACAATAATATAATAATGTCAATAAAAATACCAAAAACAATGTATTAGTCTGTCTCTTCAACCTGTGGCTCTCAGCCCATCTGTTCCTACCGAACATATAAGTCTTTAAAAATGGGTCACAAATACAGGCTGTAGGTTCATTTAAAAAGAAAAATCCTAAATTTTTAGCAAACGCTACTTAAACAGGAATAAATAGAGCTTTTGTTGGGGACTACTTTCAGTCGTGGATTAATACACATTTGCTGTATAAGTCGGTATTTACAGCAGCAGGACGCTGTAGATGGGATTGATTCAACATTAATTACAGTGCCCGTGTTCAGCTTCCATGTTTATGCTATATCAGGCTTTGGCTTCACAAGTATTACTTGTTAATGGGATCAATTCATTGGGTTTGATCTTTTGTGTGATTTGTTGACAATAAGAAACAAAACAAACATTTATAGCTGCAGACTTTGAAAGTTTACACTGTGTGTTAGTCAGCCATTAATAAATGGTTAGAAGCGTTGCAGCCAAACTTATCTACTTAACTCTGGGCTCTCAACCTGGTGATCTAAAAGTTACTTTTATTAATGTTTATTAGCAATCTGTAAAGCAGTATGAATAAAGCCATTAGTAACAACACAAGCCTTTATGTTGTATTCTAGAGCGGGACCTAAAACAGTTTTCAGAAATTCTGTACAGCCAAACTAATGAACTAACATGTTGTAAAAATAATAATTGCTGGTGACAAAGGCGGAAATGAGACATTTAAGGGAGGATAACGACCTCACATCTAAAATGCCACAAACTCTTTTATTGCTTTATAACAGGTATAGAAAAAAAGGCTTTTCCAGCTCAGAGGGGAATGAACCGCTTAAGTGGAGCCGTTCAATACAGTCCATCTATTATGGATGCGTCTGGACACCAACCAGCTTATTTCTATAATTCATGACCTGAGAGGAGGACAGTCATCGTGTGCCAGCGGTTCCCCCACACACTGACAGTAAGTGCTTATCACAGCTTATACACAGAGTATGCGGTATGTCCACAGCAAACACACACACACACAAAAACACAAACAGACAGGTCATTGTCTGAGGTAGCTGTGTGCAGAGAAACATGCAGGGTTACAGGTTAGACTAGTGAAACAGATCTGAACTTTACCAGTAAATGATATCATGGCACAATCTCTAACTGGCGTGCCCAAAACATTTCCAAGAGCGTATATTCTGCCCAAAACAGCGTCTTATTGTGCTACTGACAGCTCTACCACACAATAAACATTAACAGCACGAGAAGGAAAATAGATGGATTGAATTTCTGAAGCAGTTATAGTTAAAAAAACAAATTATTTAGCTTAAAAACTTAAATAACTGTCATCTGTTTCAAGCCATTTGACTCAAATGGACGCCCAGAGACAAACAGATGCACATATAACAATATAGTGATGAAGTATGTGAACGTCATCACGTCAGCTAACAGTCAGTGGACTAAAACACATGACACTGTTAAATACCAGCATGACAGATACATATGTAAGCATGAGGACGTATTTCCTTCTCTGTCTCACACACATACACACTTGCATGCTGGAGACTGCAGAGGGGGAGAGAAACAGGCTTACCTTCTACAGGGAGGAAAAGAATGGAGGAGGAAGGTAAAGAAAGAAAAGAAAAAGAAAAACCAGGAGTTATACTACCGAGCAAAAAGAAAAGTGGAGACAGAAAGTAAAGAGTGATTTTTTTTTTTGGGGGGGGG
>NTHP01000177.1:796288-809869 GCA_003416845.1 Oplegnathus fasciatus | reverse complement strand
CCCCCCCGACATACTCAGGATCTATGTTGACTCCTTCAGAAGCAGATACTTCACAAACACCATGAGGCAGCTCTGTCATCAGCACAACTTCAGCAAGCTCGCACTTTCAACCAAATACACCAACGGCATCTTTCAGATCTTTAGTCAAATCAGCATCAACCCACACACAACCTCTGACAGATTGAGACAGACACCATCTTGTGTGTGTGTGTGTGTCTAAGTGTCTCAGTGACCTAGATTTAAAGTACCCCCCACAGCCAGCCCACCCTGGACGGGGTTAACAGTGTAATTGTATCAGTGTGCAGCGGGACTCTTGTGGCAATGGTGGCATGTTGCTGTATACTGTGTAGAAATGAATCAGCTTTCTAAAATAAATGTGCTCAGAAGTGTGTGTATTTGAGCTTTAGGTGTCCTTTACATCCAATTAAGTTTATCTACCCAGCAACAAACCACTGCTGATTTCACAAGTTCTCAAGCACCCTTTGTGCTCTCTTTCAGCACCTTCTTGTCACCCACTTCTTAACTCTCGCTCCTCTATCAGTGAACACAACTACTCATCATTTCTCCATCAACTGCATATGTAGGCATTTAGCTGCATTGTGTCTGAGAGTCCAGAAAGCCTCAAATCTTACATCCCCCAAAATGCGACAGTAAATGCAGGAGAAGACATGAGCTGAGGAGAGAAAAGGGTGTTGCATCCTCCTTTTCCTGTATTCATTCCTCTGCCTTCCCTTCCATCCCAACAACATTTCCCCTGTCCGACACCTTCCAGTGTCACTGCGTCCTCTGCCCTTATCTCTCCCCGTATCTCGCCTCGCATCTCCATCATCTGAGACCCAGCAACATGCCCGAGGCTGCCATTAGCCTCCTTCTGCTCCCTGTCTGAATGGATCGACTGAATGGATCAACGAGGACAAGCAGAGGAAGAGAGAGATAGAGAGGTGTGGCCGGTAGTAACGGGATATCAAGGACTATCCAGGCAGCTGGATGTTATCGCATAAAAGGGCCACGGAGTTCAAACTGAGGAGGCCTTTTCATTATCAGTTAATGAGATATTTATCAAAGTGATCCTGTGTGACCTTGCAGAGGGAAGCTGCAGCCTTATGTGAGAACTATTCAAAACTTTGACTTGACAACAATTAGAACAAAAAACTATGCCCTATGTAAGTTATTTTAAAGGAACAATACACACAACAAACACTATAAAACTGGATGTGATCTTCCTCTTACAGAGAGTGAACAATCAGTCCATTCACATAGTTTCCACGTGACATCTCCAAACTACTGCAAATACCTCACACCCTCGGAGTAGGAGAAAAACTAAGTTTGTGTGTTTGGGTGAACTGTCCCTTTAAAATTCACAACTAATAATGTGCAGTTTGTACTCAAAGGTTTTGCAGAGTAACATTTAATATCGTAACGTGTCATAAATTGAAGTTTTTTCACACTTCAGATGACAGACTACTTTAACTAAGGAAATAATGGACACTGACTGTGCAAAATATTAATAACCTTCCATATATGGATTTGCATAATCCAAATCCTTCTGATGTAGCCTTACACATGCTGCATGGGTAATATCACAGAATGCATTTAGCCAACACTTTATACTTTTGGATTCAGCCAGCAGTTTAGTCCTTTCCTGAATCACTACATCCCAGCATCATATTAAAATTCACAATTTCAAACAGTCCCAGTGAAAACAAGTGTCTTGTTTGTTGCAGAGGAGCCAGAAGTGCAGCACTGAGGTGATGTGCTTCGGCAACATGCAGCAATGTACGAAAGCAAAATGAGCAAAATAAAACTGCCAAGGTGCTCAACAAAGATGTAGACCACGCCTGTTTAAATCTCAACAAAACAGAGCACCAGTCTGACACACAACCTGCATTATCCGTTTTCGTGGCATCATGATGAAGTGTGGCCTCCCACACTCTGAGATACATTTAGGCTCAAATTAACAGCTTCTTTTCTCCCCATCAGACTCAGTAATTAAAGTGTGAGCGAGCGAGTGAGTTTCGTTCTGCCTGCTGCTGATTTCTCCTGAGTGAATTAAGCCCGGTTGCCCCTGCATCAATAACGACGACCTCCGGACCAGCATTAATGATGTGGCATGTATTGATTTTTCCAGTCAGTGCACACAGAGGAGGAGACACCAGTGTCTGACTGAAAGTTTGCCTCTTTCTATACAAAATGACCATTTAGACTCAAGATGACAGAGGAGAAAGAAGACGGAGGAGGTGAAATGAGACAGGGTGAGTGGAGGAGTCAAAGAGGTTGAGGGAAGAGAGAGAGAGAGAGCAGGGAGGAGAGTGCTACTAGATGATGGGAAGAAGTGGGAGTCTGATAAATGAGTGTATCTATTCTCTGTGGATGTTATTACTATGACTGGGCTGAGTTTCTTAAATCCATTGTTCTATAAACTGCAGTTTCTGCAATAATTTAAGTCAGTTTAATGAAGCTGAGAGCACAGAAACCTACAGTCCACCTCTCCCTCTGGCACAAGTGACATTTCCCTCTTTACTGTGAGAGAGAGACAGTGTGTGTGTGTGTGTGAGAGAGAGAGAGAGAGAGAGAGAGGAACAGCATCCTGTTAATTCAATCAGCACTAGTTTCTTCCGCCCCACAAACTTCATTAAGCTCAGCGGCCATCTGATTATCAATGGGGGCAAAGTTTGACATGTTGTTGTGTGCGCACAGACGCGCACAAAAAAAAAAAACTACTGCAGGAGCTGGTGAAACACGCATGAGCGTCATCTGGGTGCATGGCAGTTTTATATCATTTTAATGGCGAGCAAAGATCAAGATGGGGCTGCCATAAATCTGTCTGGAAGCCACGTAGAAAAATAATTAACTGCTCCATGTGCAGGACAGGCTGCTGTTCTGATCATTTATGATGAAATGAAATAAAGCCGCTGCACCAGTCTGTCTCCAGAAATGTGTGGTTCAGGGTGTTCGGAAGTTTGGATGATTAATGCCACAGGATGGAGGCACTTTCAGGTTTTAGTGATTTGACGCCCTGGTCGGAACTCGGGACTCACCCGCACAAGGTTGCTGACTGCCGCCTGCACCGCGGCCACCGGCACCGTCAGATCTGGGATGGCTTTACCGTCCACCTCCCCCTCCTCGTGCATGATGACCAGGTGGGAGATCTGCTGGGCCACCGGCTCCAGGATACTCTCGATGGTCTTGGTGTGGAACACCGGCATCGTGAACGACTTTTACCGCAGCCCCGACAGAAGAAAGGCGGCTGGTCGCTCCAGCACTAGAAGACCCCCCTCTCTCTCCTCTTCTCTCCTCTCCTTCCCTCTCCTCTCCTCTCCTTACCGACACGGGCAGGAGGACAAATCCCGAGTTGTCAGTCCAGCCCCTGAGACGAAACCCTCATGCGTCTCTCCTCCCGGTGAGCAGCTCGGTAAAGGCTGGGCTCAGACTGTCGGTGTCCTCCGGTGGGAGCGACCCAAATCGTGACAGAAGGAATCACCGCCCTCCGCCCAATCACAGCGAAGGAATACAGCTGCCAAGCGGGTTGGTGTTGGTGCGCACTGACGCTCCCCCCCGCCCCCCCNACACACACATACACACACACACACACACACACACTGCAAGTGAGAGCGCTTCCCAAATTACGTCATGCATGCCAGTGGCCCCAAAAAGGAAAGTGTTGGGGTAACTTAATGGGAAGAGACTGTGATTCCAAGATTGGGAGATTGGGAGATTGGGAGAAGAGGTGAGTGCAGAGGAGGGGGCTGTAACATCCACAACAGGGGAGGCTTGTCAACGTAATTGTGTTTGGAGGCAGCTCAGCCCGATAAAGGTCAGCTCCACATCCGTGAAACTACAGAGGACACTGGAGACCCGATGAGGAGCTGCACCAGTAATGTTGAAGAAAAACTGGTGGTGTGTTTGTTTTTTTATGATGCTTCAAACCTGCATCTGACACACGATCTGTGTTCATTAAAAGGTGGGTCAGGAGTTCATGTCTCCAGGCCTAAATGTCCAGGTCTAAATAAAGACCAAGGATTCAGCTTGCTGCCGGCTGCAGCTGAAAGAAGGAGTCTCTCCAGCAGACGGAGACTCACAGATCCTGCACCGCACCCACACACTGTTTCTCCAAACTTCTTCACTTTGACCCAGAGGAGCCTTGATGAGCAGCTGCTCCACTGGTTTACTGGTTTAACACCCACCTGACAGGTTGCGCTTGAAATTGTGTGTGAAAGCAACTCCTTTACTGCAGTAATTAATGCATTAAAGGGACAGATTTACCCCATACTGTAACTTATGGGTTGTGTGTGTGTGGTTGCTGGTAGGGTTGTCCCTGCTCCTCAGATCTGAATCTGTGTTGGGGAAACTGGAGACCCCAGCAGCAAAAACAGCAGTATTTACACCCCTGAGACCCCAGTGTTGGCTAAAGAGCCTGCAGCCAAGAGACCCCCCTGTGAGCGTGTGTGTGTCCCTAATGTGTGTGTAGACAAGTGGCTGCGATCCAAACCAGAGAGACTGGACACTCTGGTCCACCTGGTTGGAATAGACCCTGTTACTGCCCTCGCCTCTCCTCTTCCTCAGGAATTGTCCTTAAAGAGGAGTAAGACTCGCACTCGCAGCATCTCAGATCCATATATGGATTGAGGCAGCGTGGAGGAGCAGTAAAGTAAACTGGTGTCTGTGAATAATTGAGGGGGAATTGGACGAGCTGTGATTGGCTCCGGTAGCTTTGCTGTGAACTTTCTGTATATGTGGACTTGTCCAAACAGACTTTGATAGAAAGCACTGCAGCAGGTTGCTTGGAGAGGTTTTGAAGTAGGCTTTCAATAATGACGCGATGACCACTTGGACTGTGGTTGTTCGGGGCAACGTTCTTGGATGATCACACCACAGTTTATCTTCAGTCTCTCTGTGTTGTAAATATATTTGCATTGATTGATTGTTTGTCACGGTTGGAGCAGTGGTGCTTAGTGCTCCTGTGGCATGTTTCTTTTTTTGGGGAGGGGTGTGGGTGTTGGAGGTATGGGGTATTAGACAGAGAGGTGTGAGTCAGTGAACAACTGAACATGTAAACACTCGCTGCTCCACACTGAGACTTTCATGGGAATCATAAGCTGTCGAAGCTCTGCAGCAGAACCATGTTTAGTAGAATTACTTTCATTTGCACAATGCTGCACATGGATATAAACATGGTTTCTTGCTGAGTCCTACAAGAGATATTTTTTCTTAAAACTGCAGAAAAGCAAAAACATAGAATAGTACTTCATTACAGCTGATTCTGGGGCAGAATATGTGTTGTCGGTGTGCACACAGCTGCTTCCTTTGTGACAGTAAAACAGCAATGATTCTGACAAAATGAAGTTAGCGGCATCGCCCTATACCACTTTATTTCAGACTGAAATATCTTAACAACTATTAAATGGATTGCCATGAAATTTGGTACACACATTCATGTTCCCCTCAGGATGAACTGTAATAACTTTGGTGATCCCCTGCTCAGCTGTACTTTGCCTGTAGTTTTAATTAGCGTTAAAACTAAGATGGCAAAAAAAGAAAAAGCATCTCTGCTGAACTGATGAACAATGTTGTTTATTTATGAGCTGAACTCTCTCAGTCTCTATATCTCCTTTACAATCTTGGGAGACAGGAGGTAAAAATGACAAGATTCCTGAGGTTTGACTCCACTAACATCTTTTTGTTTGTGGAGAAGCTTCACTGTGTAAGTTTTAAACAATGGTGAGGATTATTTGCAGTGCTTGCTGTGTCCATAAAATGCAACTGTCAGCTGAAAGTCAAGTCAGGCAAGAAAAAAAAGCCAGAGTTCCTGTGTCATTTACAGCTACAATCATCAGCCGTCTCATCTCAACTGTCACGTACTATTTGTTTCATGTTGAACTACATTGTATGAAGATAAATCTGCTGCAGTCCGTTCGATAGATGTTAAGTGGAATAATTCAAAGCATCTTTATAGAGATATAAGATCAAAGCCCCAATCATATTGAGTATTTTCAGTTTGACTCATAAGGCAGTTTGTAAAAAGTCCCTCCATTAATTTGCCTCCCCAAACTGCAACACATCTGATTGATTCACTGTCTCTAAAAAGTGTAACAAGTGTGGATTAAACCTACAACTGTCTTCAGTGATGAAGATACTGACTCAGTTTGTATGTCACCCTTGTTTGTACTAAAATACTTCTTGTGCTCTTCAGTATGTTTGAGGCTACTGAGCTGCCTGTTTGTTTCACACAACAGTGCCCTCCAGTGTTTGACTTAGGGACACTTTCACTAAAGGACATACTGAAGTGAATTGAACTCACACAAACTGTCTGAGTACCAGACTCAGTTGTTTTGGATTTCCTAATTTTTTCAGTATTTCTGCAGTTCATTTCATGTATATTTCACTTGTTAGGCACACATTTATGTCCTCTTGCAGATGCTCACTGCTGCTGCTGCTGCTCACCTGATATCTAGCATGAACACAGGATCAGAAACATGTGGGCTTACAGCAAGCAAGCAAGTGAGTTTACACATTATACATTATTTTTTGTGTTTGTGTGTGCTTGCAAGAGTATGCACACGCAAGAGAGAGACAGAAACATTTGGGGTTTGGAGATTAATGAGCACGACGAATATGTAATACAAATATTTTATTTTAACAGTGGGGTAGCCTTAAACAAGAGGAAATGCTTATTAAATTAAATTAGATAAATAGACTTTCTGATAGCTTGTTTTAAAGAATCCATACTCTTATGTATGAAAAGTCGATACACAAGTAATAAAAAAGTATTATACACTATATACAATAAAATATATATTAAAAAAACATTCACTTTGAACTGTTACAGTAAATCTTCACTGTGCAAAAATTTTTTTACTGCCTATGAGCATCTACACACAGAGCCTACAAAAGTGCTGAAAGAAATGAAATGCCCAACGGGTAACTTTAAGCCACAGCTTCATTTTTGGGGATACATCACTCCTTCCGTGTATTTGGGGAGGCCTGTTTTTGCTGCGATCCACTTGTTGTAGTTGGTGACCTGCGTGTAAACCCCTGGTTTGTTCTTCGCGGCACAGCCATCACCCCAGCTCACCACCCCGAACAGAAACACCCGGCCTGACACTTCACACACCAAAGGACCGCCAGAGTCATTCTGTGGGGAGAGAACACATCAGTCAGTCAGTGCTCACAGCATTACGAAAGGTTCCAGTGTCTTTAGATTTCAACAATTTTATGATTCATATCTTCCAGGTATTCATTATTTATCAAATTATTTTATTCTGAGCAAAATGCAATATGGTCTGAACCAGAATTTAGACAATAAAAACTAAATTTCTCCATTGAACTTCCCTCAGACAAGCTAAGCCACATCAATTCTGATGTATGATAAAGTAACAGTAATTTATGATACATTTCTTTCTTAACATTAGCAATGATTTCACTAAAAAAAATACCATCACAAAAAAACATGTCAATGTGAAAAATAAAATGTAAAGAGATATTCATAAAATGCAACATAAAGTGAAAAAGATTCTCCTCAATGCAAAGACTAAAACGTTTTATTCAGGCCTACAGATAAATAAACAGAACTACTTGAGAATAGATAATGGATATAATCAATCTAACACAGGGATTTGCAAAACTTTTCAAACTCAGCGCTCCTCAGATCTCCTTTACTGCTGCTGAAGCTTGAACCATGTTGCATATCTGCATGTTAGATTACAACTTCCTTTAAGTTCTGTTCTTTGTGCACGTTTAAGACTAAAGACATTCACTGTGTGCAAGAGACCTTCAGTTTTGTTTTTTTACACTCTTTCCCAGTGCACACATACACACATATTCATACACTTGGTTCTTCGCTCACCTGGCAGGCATCGGTGCTCCAGTCAGGGCTCCCAGCACAGAACATGTTCTTGGTGATGAGATCTCCGTAGTACGATTCCCTTTTACACTCAGTCTGGGAGATCAGATTCACCTGGCCCTGTTTCAGGTACTGTGAGTTACGGAGTGCCACTGCAGACAAAACAGTGCCAGTTGTAAGAATCACTGAAATGGTTGAGTTATCAGTCCTGAATCTGTAGGTTAGAGGTTCTACATTACATACTGTGTTTCTCCATCCCAAAGCCTGCGATGCTGCACTGAAATCCAGCAGGAAGCTTAGTGTGAAGTGGAGGAAGACATGCTGTCCGTGCAGACGCTGACTTCACCGCACATCCTCCATCTCTGCTTTTGATCTTTAACAGTGCTGAAATTTAAAGACAAACACAGCTATGAGTCCTGCACACAAAGCCACAAAGCACCCACACAGCTCTTTATCTCTTTCACTCATATACAAACACATAGTACTATTGTGTTCACCTATGTCATTTTCGAAGCTGGACTCATCAAATTTTTGGTGGACGATCATTTTTTCCACAGTGAATCTCTGTTCCCTGTCTGCATCTGTTTCATTGGTGGCCGTCTTCCCCAAGTATACAGACAGATCCTGGATGTCCTTACTGAACACAAACCAAACACAAATGGTTGTAAACATATTACATACCCATGTGAGTCATATTGCCATTATAGTACGAGAACTGCAGTGGAGGAAATGATAGTGTGTTGTGTTTTGTCTCACATTTCAGAGAGGCAGTGTGCAGCTGTGACGACCCAGCACGGCGCGATGAGAGTGGCACCACAGTGGAAACTGCTGCCTCGAAATATAGCAGCGACCCACGGGTGTGACTCTATGGGTGTGAAAGAACCACCCACGATTTTATGCATCCTCTGCTCAGACCTCTCACCGCATGTCAGCTCTGCAGGGACACACAGGGCAAGTCAGTGAGTACCAATGAAGTGAATCACAAGATTACACTGAGAAAAAGTGTATTTAAACAACAACTACCTGTATCCACAGCAGGTGTAGGTTTTACTGTTGGTGTTGAACCTGTATGGGAGCAGAAAACAGAGATCATTAGAACGTTTTAAATCAAACAGACACTATTTCAATGATTTTTTAATTCTCAATCTCAGCCTTACATCTGGGAATATCGCAGAATTCTCTCACAATCCTCCCTTCTTTTCGGACACGGCACCACGGCATCAAGCTCTTGCTAGGATTCCTAGCATTCAAGTGAGATAATTAATATTAAATACACGATACCTTTCCCAAACATATCTAGGTGCCAGATTGGTGACTTAAGGTATACCTGCAGTAATTATGGTCGCCAAGTCCCTCTGAAGCTCCCCAAGGGTCTGTAAACCTTTTCCAGTTGAGACAACGTCTGTCGAATGCCGACCTGGAAACAGATCCCCTGTAACTGCTCCCGTTCCCGGACCGACACATCACTGAAGATCACATTACGAAGAAAGACCAGAACATTTAAGGTCTGTCACCAGATGCATAAAAGAAATGCAGAATACATGTTGCCTTGACAGTTGGCTTACCCCTGTGCCCCCGGGGTTCAGGTGGCAAATTCTTTGTAGGCCGTCTTCTTGAAAAAGCCTGAAAGGAACACAGACAAACTCCGTTGAGACAGATTCATAAAACTTTCTGAACCCCCTGTGTATTACTATTAAACTTGAAGTCACTTCCTCTTATTGTTGCTTACCGCATCAACACTGAACACTGCAAGGATGGCGAGGATGACTAACAGGTTCATCTTCACTTCTGGTTTTGCTTCTCCTTATTGGGGATATTTTTGTCTGACGAAGGACTGAAAAAAGAGCAGAAATTAGAGAAATGGAACAAAACAAACACTGGATTTAAAGCTCCTGTACCCTTATATGGAGCTCATCCTTTAAGCACGGGACAGGACAGACACGTGGTTTCTTTGTCTGGTTTTAAGTGTTCCCATCTTCAGTTCCCACAGTGGCACACTTCCCCTGATTGCATGTGTACATTTATTGCAGAGGACAAAACAGTGCTGTGGAGGTTTTAATGTGCGAGTGACAGATAGAGCACGCTCACTGTGAGCGCTCCGTACTGTAAACACCATCTCTATCTGTACAGTGAGTGCAATATCAATTTAGGCTGGTTGATTACTGCATGGCATGTGCACACCATCACATTTGTTCTGCAGTGTGTACAGTTCAAACATTGAATTTCTAGATATTTCCAGGACACAGTATCATCTTGGTTGTATAGTTAAACTTTCAATTCACTTTCATGTGCACTACATTACTTAGTTGAATAAGTTTTTAGCATTGAAGTATTAGTCCCTCTGTTTGTTTCTCTCAAAGAATTTGTCATGTTTACAGTCTATTTATAATTTTGTCATCCTGATTGTCCGTACTGAAATTTTGGTGTTCAGTGTTGGTCTGTTCTGTACAAACAACATCTATTACATGCTCCTTCAGGCACATTTGTGATTTGTGATATTGGGCTGTATAAATAAAACTGACTTGACTTGAGTTGACTTAAACTAAAACACTTAAACTCATATTTTGCTGAATGTCACAGAGGCTTTGTTAGAGATATGTTTACCTTGATCCCGACGAAGCTCTTTGTTATTTCTTCCAGCTGCGGTGACTGCTATCTGCTCTCTGTATCCTCTGATATGCACTTGTGTTGTGGCAGGACTCGGACTCACGCTGTTAGCTGTTCTGCTGTTGCAGTGCTGATCCTCCATGCATGCCCTCCCATTTAAAAACACACAGGCAGCATGTGGGAGGGGTTTAGGAGTACATATGAAAACATCACAGGCACTCAAATGCTGATCAGCAAAGTCTTGGCCAAAGAATTTGTCATGTCCTGTGACACACACGCACTTAACACCTCCCTCCCCCGCCTAAAACCACAGTAAAACAGTTCAAATAAATATCCAAAATTGGTCATGTTTACAGAAAAAACGGTTGCAGATGTGGGTGCAGAAGAGCATGTCCCATTCAAAGATAGAACGACAGGTTTCAGGTTCATGAGTAAAACTAATGAACTTAATTTAATTTAAAACTTTTTTTTCCCATAATAGAAATTTGGATTGTAGACACTACAATTTATGCTAAAAAAAAAAACAAAACTTTGTTACAGGCCTAACATGATGTCTTAATGTACAACTGAAGTCTCTTTTCCTCTAAAGTCTAAGCACACTTGAGTGGCCTTGATCGCCTCAAACTGCTGTTTAATTCCTTGATTCCTTGTGTTCCCTTTAAATTTCCCCTCAAGAAGCCGGGGAACTAGATAAAACAAGTTTACACAGTATATGACGATGTTACATTTTTGTTCTGTATTTGCTTGGTCCAATAGTGCATTCAAACACCTTTAGAGTAAATTGATTGAATTGAGTCCTGATATGCCATTTTGTATGGCTACGCCTTAATAGTAAAGGAAACCTTTCCTGATGTCTTCTACATAATTCTACATAATTCCAGATAATTCAGACTCAGATTCAGATTTATCTAGAACCTGTGGCAGTGGATTCCAAGAAATACTAGGGGTCATTTCCTCCATTACATCTACGGTATATACTGTTAGACATACATACACATTTTTAATCACCCCAGTTAATCAGCATAGTTTCTTAGATTTTACTTGTTAAAGGGAAACGTTTTTTTCCTTATCAGAATGAAGGGTATAAGGATTGAGGGTGTGGTATCCTGTAAGGATTGTAAAGCCCCTTGAGGCATGTTTGTGATTTGTAATATTGGGCTGTATAATTACAACTGACGTTTAAAACTGACTTGACAATGACTAAACTCAGGGATTCAGCCACAGCCGCAAATCGTTAGTGGTATTAAATTCCTTCATTTTGTCTTGTCTTGCCAATCTTAGCCAAAACAGCACTCACCATTTACAGCTGACACAAAGTGCAGCTGCAAGGCTTTTAACCAGATCAAGTAAAATTAACATATTACTCCAATTTTAGTTTAGTTTTAGCACATTATTGTTAACTCATAAAGCCATTCATAGTCTTGCTTTAGTGGCCTCTTCTGAAAGCCTACTTTAATTGAAAAGCTTTTTATTAGGTGATCTTTTTTATGTGCTTATTTGTGTATTTTGTCCTCTCATTTTATGTATTTTTACAGTGCGATTTTATTGGTGCTTGTGTTATCTGATGTTTTTACCTGTACTTTCCCATGCTCCTACTTGGTTGTTGTGTTTAATGTTTATTGCTGTCACTTGTGCAGCACCCTGTGACCCTGTTAAGAACGGCACTACATAAATAAATAATAAAGCATTATTCTTTAACTTACAACAAAAAAGACACTCATCTCTCGAAGTCAGCAAAACCTAAATACATCTAGTGATGTTTATTTAAAGCGATACTGTATAAGATAAATGATCTCACTTCCTCTATAAGTTGACCATGTGCAGCATCTGTACTGACTTGTACATCTGCTTGAATCATCTGCCCGTTACCAGAAGAAGACGGCTGCATCACTAATCAGGACCACTTAAAAGCCTGTATTCCTGAAACATGAAAAAATGATAAATTTTACCAGATGAGTGAGTTTAGCCAAATTCTTTACTCCCAAATCTGGGTTGAATAACAGAAAAGCTGACATTCTTTGCACATCTTATACTAGTAATGTCACATAACTTCCCCTAAAACAATAGGCATTGTTATGGATTTTGCATGGGGATTTCTTGACTAAGATCACTGACGCCTGTATTACTCACATTTCCTCCTTTTTGACGTGACAATAGCCAGATATGACAACTTTGTGCAAGGCTTTGTGAACCGGAGGTCTTTAATGGATGAGATAAACACATACAACACGTATAATGCCGAAGTCAGGAAGCATGAAACCACCGAATGACACACATGAATTAATTCATTTATTGACTCCATGTAGCCTTCTCTGATAAATGTCTACTTAAAGTGCCACACAGGTGTTTTACCAAAAGAAGAACTATGTATTACACAGAAATTACCCAACCCAGGATATTTGTGGTTAAAGCCAGCTGCAACTTGGGGTGTTTGATTTTATCATTTTGTCTCGAGTCGTCTGCATTGCCCAGTCCTGTCTGGGCACCAGTCACCCTCCATATACTGTCCTAAAGGCTCAAAACTCACCTCTTTGAGTTCCTGGTATCTTCCTGAACTCCCTTTGTTTAATCTCTACAGTTGCACCAGAGGGATGAGAGGCGGTGATGATACTGTATCAGGAGTTACCTGAGAACAGATGATGTGTCCTGTTTTAAACAGGAAAAAGCTGACACAGGACACATTAGTTGTCAATTATCTTTAACAAAATCATCTTCTTTCTTCTTTTTGATCTGAACTGTCTTTGCTTCTTGTTATAATCTTAAAGCTTAAAATCATAAAAGTACGATTACATCTGGCCTGTTAAACATAAAAACACATAAAACAGCCACATTTGTAGATGTTGCACCTGCAAACAAAAAAGAAAATAGTGGGATTTTATTTTTCAAAAAGGAGATTGACCAAGAGCACGGGCCCAGAATTTGCAGCTACACACTGTAGCACGAAATTCTGGGCCCTGTACATACACTCCCCTCCAAAAGTACTGGAACAGTGAGGCCAATTCCTGTATTTTTGCTGTAGACTGAAAACATTTGGGTTTGACATCAAAAGATGAATATGAGACAAGAGATCAACATTTCAGCTTTTATTTCCAGGTATTTACATCTGGATCTGATACACAACTTAGAAGATAGCA